>JAVDPK010017456.1:1711-12943 GCA_034780415.1 Cichlasoma orientale | reverse complement strand
CGTTTGATACCGAGGGGCTCCATCAAAATACTTATGCTTTAATCCCTGATTAGCGACTAAAAATAGACCTGCAATAGAAACGTATTTTGGAGGATGCTTGCAAATAAAAAGCATTACAACATTAAGCTCATGCAGCCCCCAGTTTTTCCAACAAAAACACTGATAACACAACAGCAGTAGTTGTTGTTGTTTTAGGTGCAGTCTGCCTGCACATGCGCAGCAAGCGCAAAGGGGCAGAGCCGTTACTGAGACGGTGAGCTCAGGTGGAGCAAAAGGAGACATTTTTCTAGCGTCCAAAACAGCACCACCTTTTCCTGTAACCACCTTTAAACCTTTACTGGGAAACAGCTGGAGGTCCTTCATCAACCACCTGATCAACAAGTGTCAACATGAAGAAAAGCGAACTTCGTAGCTGCTCCATCCACCACTGATGGAGCAGCTATAACATTCGTACAGCGAAAAACTGCAGTATGGAAGTTAACATATGAAGATGAACTGTTAATACGACAAACATATTTCTTATCCGATTACTCGATAGATAGTTGCAGCCCTAGTTTTAACTGTAGTATGATTTTTTTTTTGAGACAAGCAGGATACATTACAATAGAGCCAAGAGAGTAGAGCAGACAATCCTCTCTCTCCATGCCCAACCAGCTAGCAAGCACAACTGTCCCATCTAGCTAGCATAAGATGACAAATATTTGCTGCTAAGTAATAACATATAAAGTCTTGTAGAACCAGCCCTCCACTTGTTTTGCATTTACACAGGTGACTCTTTTTAATACTATGAGTTTTGTATTAACAGATAAATGGAAGAATTATAGACAAACTTAAAAAAAAAAAAGTAAGATAGAGTAAGATAAATGAATAAGTTTTGAAAGAGGTATAGCAGTTCAGAGAGACAAATCATTTTAACTGCATTTACTCTACCAATTAGTACCCTCGGTACCGAACGGACGACCGCTTGCTAGTGCTAATGGCCGTGCCCGGTAGCTAACTGTAATGATAACGATCCTTTCCGGCAGCTAACAGCTAAAACTCTCAGCCCGGCACGACAGTACCTCAGCCAGGTGCAGTGCCGGGCAATCAACCACTAGCTAGAACCCTGGAGGCATCTGAAATTACGAAATGTCTGTTTAGAATAAACCTTGTGTGATCCAGATGGATCATGATAGCCATATAAGCACCAAGGATTTGGAAGGATTTTCTGGCCTGTGTTTAATGCAGCCATCTATCTTCTTCCACTCATCATATTCAGAGTCATGGGGGGCTGGAGACCAGCAGCAGGGCACACACTGGTTGCCAGTCTGTCACAGGGCCAACACAGCAAGCCGGACAACCATTCATGCTCAGATTCACACCCCATGGTCAGTTTTAAATGGCCAATTAACCTTTTATTTACTACAGGCCCACCGGTGGGCCCGTTAAACCCTGAAAAGGGCCACCATTCGCAGACTTCCAGCGACAATTACAGTAATAACTCTATGTTGGGTGTGAATAATCTTTGTCTTTGCAAAATTTTTCTATAAATAATATTTTTTCCTTGGTTTTCTTTGGTTGCGTTCCTTCTAGCACATTTCAAACTATGTCAAACAATGCCCAGTTTTTTATAGTTTTATAGACTCACCACTCAATAATGATAAAAAAAAAATACTTAAAGTTTGCTGACTTTGCCCCCCAAAAGGTGTAAAAAATAACTTTTCCACCTTTGAAACTATACATCTACAAGAATCTTTGTTTTTGCAGAATTTTCCTATAAATTTCTTTTTTTCCTTGGTTTTCTTTGGTTGCTTTTCTTGTAGCACAGCTGGTGATGTGGTATAGGAAAGACAGAACACCGAGTTAAACTGAATTAATCGGTCCCATACATCTCCCTGTTGTCACTGATACCCAATACATCTTTCTGGGTCAGGATCAAACCAATATACAATCCAGTCAGATAGATGTATCCCCTAACTAGATGACAAAAGAATCACCCAAGAAACTACAACTAGGTAGACCTGAGCACTGCTTGGACTGACTACAAGAAACTTAAAACTTAATATTGCGCACATAGACACTAGAGTGCCTGGCACTATTCAGGAGTAACAGGTCTCTGATAACCATCATCAAGAACACAATGCAGCTGTTAAGGCGAAGTCCAATGCCACTGCAGAAGTCACTATCAAGTGAGGCACTACCTGTACCAGGAGAGTGCATTCTCCACACTGCTGTTCTGCATAGGCTTAAACCCCCTCAGCTATTGTTGTACAACCACAGAAGGCAAGTGATCATCAACCACCTCATACACAAGGTGCAATATACATTTCTGCAGCTCCACTGATACAAATTAAAAACAATACTTCATACTTCTAGCATAGCTGACATTTTTAGATTGCTTCATAGAAGCCATAGTCTGATCACATGCATGTGTATGTGCAACATATACTTGAGTTCCTCCACTGTGACAAAAGGGCAACCATTGAACACAAATTTCATGTTGAGGAAGAGGACAAGGTCACAAAGTAGCACAGCAATAAAGGCAGAATGTAGGACAACATGGTACAGTTAGTATGACCCTGAGGGTCACATGCACAACCCTGCGGATGTTGAAAGAAACAACAAGGATGCACTTGGTTATGCTCCCAGTCTGATGCACCACATTTGGGCTTGGACAGTGGAAACACTTGCACTGAAAACTGCTGCTGGTGCACAAGTTTAGAGATTCCAGAGGTGCACTAGCACACACAGAGGTACTACAGTGAAACACTATAAAAAATATCCACTGGGATTAGTCTACAGGTCCATGAGAATAATGACCTTGAAAGGTGGAAATTAGCCAAATTTAAATCAGGTATGTTGTCAGTTTTAAAATCAGTGGAGTCTCACCTTGTACAAAGATGACGTCAAGCTGCATGTCAGGAATGATCAAGACTTCCACTTATTGATCCACTTCACCAGGATCAATGGCTAGAAGATTGGGATGTCATTCAAAATGGATATATGCGGTGGACGGTGGTAAAGAGTGGAAAGAAGATAAGGACTACAAACAGACAAGCTGCTGCTGGCCAACCCCAAATAGTGATGGTTGAAAAAGATCAGAAGAAAGCAGTTGTGACAGATGTGGAAAAGCCACAAGACATCAACATCAGGAAGAAGCAGCATGACAGGGCTGAGCTAACAGGCGCACAACTGAACAAATAGGGAATTTTAAGATCAAAGTTGTAATAAGAGCATTATAGGCTGCGACTCCTGCTACATCTGAGAACCCTGTCTAAAAGAATGCAGTTCTGGGAACATCTAAAGTGCATAGAACCCTCAAACTCGCTCAAGCTCATGTTCCCTGGTGGACCTGTGCTTGAGAAAGACATAAAAACACCTCTCACATGGTGGTGTAATTTTAAAAGGTCACAAAATGAGTGAAGTCATTCAGAAACCACTGAAACATCAGTGTTGCCCAAAATCAGCACAACTGCATTTACATCACCCATTACTCTAAAATGTACTTCAATCAATTTATCTGAGCGTCCAGCTGCTGAACCTTCTTAAAACATTAATGATTCAGAAGGTAAGGCTAATTCTGCTGTTCTGTGTTTTTCAAGACTGTTTGAATGAATAAAATATAAATGTTTGAGTTGGTTGCAGACATAAGACGCCACATTTCAGTGTTTGTTAGGCTTAAAGCTGCTTGTTTACATGTGTTTTGGCACCAATGACTGTACTTACTTTGCTTGTGTGTTCAGCATGTGCTCTTTCCATTTATAATGAGTTCTGCTGAGAACTGAGAATGTCAATGTAATCGGGATTCCTGTCTATTATCAGCATTTTTTCAAGCCTAAATCTTGTTTGATTTACAATAAGAGTACAGCTAGTCGGTATGACTCAACTAGTTCCTTGAAGCGGTTGATATATTATGACTATGACTATATATTAGTCACTTCTTCGTAATGATGCCAAACTATGTTAATGCTTTAAGGTGAAGTCTACTCTTTAGTGAGCTGGCCATCCTCTGGTCGACTTGTCGGTCCATTTAATTAAAAAGACTCTCGCTTCATCCGTCTCTGCCTCTCTTTTACCTCTTCGCCCACACATACTGTGGTTTAACTAGCTCTGTAGCCTGGTTTCTAACTCCAATGCACAGCAAGTGACTAATACACCAAATACATTTTAGACGGAACTGAGTGAAGAAATACTAGTTCTTATATAAAGTGGACTGTCACGTGTGGAAATATATTAGCAAAAACTTTAACATATTTATGCATCTTACCTTTAGTAAAACGATTTTCTGACGCCGCCCTCACCTTTCCATCGTCCTTAACAGTTTTCATAATGTTCCCGGTCTCCAGAAAATATCGAAATATCTTCTCTTTTTCTTTCTTTCTTTCTTTCTTTCTTTCTTTTATCCCCCCTTCAATAAAGTAACCGAGCAAAAACAAACTACCTGCCTGTTTTCTCCGGTCGCTACATCTAAAAAAGCAAGGAAAGCGCCATCAATTAATTAATGGTCAACCTCAGGTGCTGATGGCCGCGCGCGCCCGAAGTGCCTGAACACCGACCCCGCCCACCTGTGTCAGCAGAGAGGACTGTCACTCAGGATTCAGCGCGTGAACGAGCAGAGTGGCTACAGTGTTCACATTTGCTAGAACCACTCATTGAATATGACACCTGCCACCTGAAACAGGGCAATTTCAGGTTTGATGCTAGCTGCTGTTTCGATTCCAAAATGACAACTGCAAAGCTCAAAATACGCGATTGACAACCTCTTATCATTTTTACTGCCGGACAGCTTCTTCTTTTTTTAGTATAACTTATAAACACAAAATGCAAAAAAATATTGAAGCATTATTAGTATTTTTGTCTCTAAAATAGCCTAATTATGTATTTTATGATTACAAATAATAAGCCAGAAAGAGGAAATTATTTCCTAACTCTTATTCCTATACTGGCCTGTTTAGCCAGTCTTTCCTATCCTGTTCCTCATACTGTGACACCCCCCCCCCCCCCTTTGGTTTACTGTTGACCCCTTCTGAGGTTCGGACACCCAGTTAGAAACAACAGGGTAAAACTCTTCAGAATAAAATAAGGAACAAGATACAAAATATCACACGCAGGACTGTACTATATCTGTAATTTACACGATGTGACTTACTGATGCATCATTTTATGTTCGTTTTAAAGATATTGAACCATTCAGCCACCATACTGTAGCATCGTGACTCAAAAACTGTGCAGCACGTGTCACAGATTGGTATTAAACTGGAGCTTTAGTGCTTTGGAGCTTTAGAACTGGCTTTAGTATCCAGTATTACTCAAGAACAACAATCCATAAAGCATCTTTCAGTACCGTTTTATCCAGAGTGTATTATAACAGAGAGAAAGGTTTGCTCTTTGTTCATTATATAACCTACAGATCTGATGTGCCCCAGGTATCTGGATCAGTACCTTACCATGGCTTCTGTGGTATCATCATAAACGGCTTGTTCCCCCATTGATGTTTTTCACTCTAGACATTTTTACAGCAAAATTGGAATACATAACTGACCCATTATTACTATTAATTTTAGAAGCCAGCTGTCCAGATTATGTACTTTTTGTGCCACGTTCACCAGCTGTTAGAATGGAGAACTGCTATCAGCTGAGTACTCTGAGTTCTTACCTGCAGCTGGTAAGTTGGGTTGCTCAGAAAAGTTTTTTAATTATTTCCCCTCAGGTAGATGTGCTATATAAAGCACTTATTAGAACACATTCACAAAGGTGAATGTACCAGAGACCCAATGTGATCAAGCTTTTGTTTGAACCTCTAAGTAAGTGTGTCATAATACACACTTTCTTTGGGTTGCAGTAGAAACCAAAGCCCCAAGTTTGAAATTTGTTTGTCACAGTGGACTCAGGTTGTTGCTGCAGCTGCAGCATCGACACAGCATTGCCACGGCTATGACTAAATCTGTCGTTTCTGGACTAAAAATAGAATAAAACAGAGGTCTCTTGTCCACGTGGGATTTGGAGCAACTCATTTTTGTCTTCATCTCCTGCAGGGTGCAGCACTCTCAGTCATTCTTGATCTTCTGAAACACAACACGTCGAATGCTACATGTGCAATAACGAGAAAGACAACCGATCACGTTACTGTGACCGGCTCCGAGTCAGTTACAGAGTTGATGATTAAGGGCTTCCGCTCTTTTTTTTTTTTTTTTAGATCAAATGACAGCAAAGGCTAACATTTTTTTTGATATGTTTGAAGAATATAAACCCAGCCAGCCGCTTAGATCTCATCGTAACAGCTTTTACGCCTGCAGTCACAATCGTGCTGCGCACCCACCCACGACCCCCCCAGTGTGGCACCGCAACTTTCAAGTCAAATTTGTGTTTTTTTCCCCTCTGCTTTTGTGTTACTGGATGCACTACAGTTCTTATGCCATTTACTTCTCAATGTACAATTTTTTTTTGTTAGAATTTCAACGGTGTACCATTATCACAGAGACCATTAGAGTGCTGTCACTGATCTCAAAACAGCACCTACAGAGAACTCTATATCAGCCAGAATAATGTTTTAGATGTAAATTAATGCTCATTTATTCAAAAGAATCACACACAAACCTCATGAGGTTTGTGTGGGACTGGGTTGTGTGGGACCCAAAAGGGACTGGGTTCCATCTCTTCTTTTTCAGCCTGTGGTGATTACCTTCATTTCTCTGCCGCGTCAAACATCTTCCCCTCAACGTGCCTCACCTCTCTCTGAGTCGGAGAGAACCCCCCACCCCACCCCACCCCACCCCATCCCGCTCCTCTGTTCTCCCTAATAAGCCAGAAAGAGATTCCTTGGCAGACAGCTGTTCCAGATGGCATTATTACTCTGTGCTTTCCCAGTCATCTGGCCCAGGATCCAGCACTGGCAGAGGTGGCAGTCCCTTTGCTTTGCCCCCACATCAATATCAACACCAGCATATGGCAGTGTTATATAATACTGTATCTGCTGGGCGATATGTTTCTCTGATAATCCAACAAGTTCTCCTTCTTTCTTTTCATTTTTGTGGCGAGCTCAATCGGTGTTCAAGGACCACTTCCCTCTCTGCAGTGTTTATCTACATAGAGAAATGCGCTGAAGATGGCAGAGTGTTGTGTTGAAAGTAAAGGTGAGAAAACCTTGACGCTCTCAGCTCCCCTGGCATGAACACGGCCTGAAGATATATTTGAAAAGCACAAAATTGGTTTAGTTCAGAAGTTCAAAGAGTCCACGACGCGTGTACCAGATGATACATGGGCTGTGCTTTTATTAAAACCCACGGAAGCCTGACTCTCGCGCCGCTCCTGCTGCATCTCTTTCTTTCGTTCAGTTTACCCGTTCGTTCATTTTTCCTTACATGGAAACATTTTGATACATTGATCAGTGGCGCGCATGAATAGCTTCTCCCATTTTCTCCACTGATCCTCAAAGAAAAGAAAAAAAAACAACAATTCAGGAACTTCCTTCATGAGTCGACAAATGAGCCTCATATCTCACACTGAATCGCACCTCATCATTTTCACGCACAAACAAGATAATAACTTGCCAAGTAGTGAGATTTAGAAGTGAAAGGAATATTGTTACCTTCAAACTGATGAGATAGATAAGATCTGCATCAGCTCATATCTAACTGTTGCCTAGAAGGTGAATAAGAAATATTTCCACAATTTTCCCCCCACCTGTTACAGACTCAGCTGTCTGGGGAGTTGCTGCCGTGCGTTTTTCCGTTGTCTCCTTCGATGTATCCGGGCTGTGATCAGTGAATGAAAACACAGCTGAGATGGAGTAAACTGTATGTTTATGCTTACTGTATGTGTACCAGAAGCAGCAGTGTGTCTGTAACACTGATCTCAGCATTATTTGATGTCAGGCATTCCATTCCGTGTGGTCGTCTGTCCCTTTCTCTGGCCAACTGTCATGATCAGCATGTGCTCAAACATTAACCCTTCCACCTGCCCGTTCGCAGGCCTCGACCCAAACATTAACGCCACACAAAGCCGCATATCCAAAAGTCTTATGGATGCATGCAGACATGCGTAGACTGTCACAGACGTCCACTAATTTACTCTCACTTGTGTGTCCAGACGTGCCGGTGGTCTTATTAGCAAAAGCTTGTACCGAACACGTACAAGCACATCTGAACATCCATCTTTAAGCTACACATAACGCTTACAAATACACACACAGACGTCACACTCCTCAGTTGGGGCTCTCTCTATTGGCTGGTCTTAACTGCTTTGTAGTATTTTTAGGCCTGTTATTCTGGGGCCTGTCCTGGCAGGCCAATGGGAGAATATATAAGCCTCCCCCCCTGCAACTGGGGACCACTGAGAGCACACAGTGGAAACATCTCTGCCCGATACTCCAGCAAACATCCAGCAAGCATTTTAAATCCCCTCAGGGTGAGTATAAGCCTTACTAACATGTAGGGATGTAGGAGCAGTTAGACTTATATAGAATGGGTTTACCTTCACTTTTGAGTATAAATCCGGCATGAATCAGTATACCGAGAGCTATTATTGACACTTATGATAGTGCTATCAGTAATACTAAACAGATATGTTTTTATTTGTATCTATTTTTTTTTTTTTAAATTAAGCACTGTTCTCAAAAACTAGATCAACCTAATTATTGTGAGATTGAGAATGGATTTACAGGTGCTACCTTTACTTTCATTTGGAAGTTTTGCTTGAATTGATCTTCAGGACGGGGTTAGCTGCTGCGCAGTGCCCGCTGAGCTGATAGGACCTGGTGAGGGACACTTGAGCAGGGCAGATGCATGCCAACACCGGGCTTCAAACCAGGTCATCTGGCTGAAGGACAGTCACTGTGCCAACCTGCTGTCCTGTGAAGAATAAGTCGTTTTCCCGACACGCTAATGTGTTCCCATATGTTGCTTATTTTATAGACGTGATGAATACGGCCATCGTATTCATCACGCGCACAGGAAGTTATAGGGTCATGTAATCTGGTGAAGGGTTTCTCTCTGCTGTTAGCTGCGACAGTGATTAATGATTCTAACCTTTGCATTCATTCATGGTTATGAATAGACATGATATAATTGCCAATTTCTCTCTGTCTTACATACAGCGCACTGTATAGAATAAGCTTTCTGCTTCTGTCTTCAGAGCAGCTTGCGCAAGGGGGTTCCCTCTGCAGTCATGTGTCTCACCTTAAGCAGAACAAGATACCGAAGCGCTATCTGCTCATGTGATTAAGCTAAAAATATCTTACAGATATTGACTGAATTTTAGATTTTATCTGCCTTCTCTCTGGACAGGATACCATGCATCCAGCATAATGTCAGCTGAAGTTGCAATTCAAAAGTTCTCCTTCCCGTTTGCCTGTGCTGCACGCCTTTCACAGCAAGATGAGCTGACCCAGAAGGGATGCATACAGGTGAAAACCCTGGAGCTTCATGAGGTTCAGGAGAATCCCATCTTAAGCAGTCCAAAATCCGTTAGTGTTAGAGGAGCTCAAGCGCACAATGAGAACCAGGCACAGGAGAGTCTCAAGCCTCCTCTCAGTGGAGATGCGGTAGCAGCCCAGGTCCTCGTCTGTGGTGAAGCCTCCCAGAGTACCGCGTTCTCCAGGCAGCGTGTGTTCGAGAAACTGACGGTAGAGAGTGAGGACCAGCGTCCCGCTGCGAAGAGACAGCTGTCGTCTGAGAGCGCAGCTAGAACCATCACAGTGGTGAAAAAGAGTGCAGTGAGGAAGGAGGCAGATGAACCGAGACACTTGCAGCAAAAAGCACAACTGGGACAGCGGGTGAGACCATGTGCTACCGTGGCAGTGAAGAGAAAGCACCGAAAGGACCTCTTCACCAGCTCAGACGTGTTCCACAGGGTTGACTCACATGTCATCAGGGCGGGAGCAGAGGTCAGACGTTCTTTTTTTCTTTTTTTTGTGTTTGTTTGGTTTTTGCTAGTGTCTGCACACCTGTCTGCTGCACCATTCAGTTCTTAATCTTTAGCTTCAGCAGTGACTAATTCACTTCCCACGTGCCAAGACAAGCAGAACTGCAGTTCAGAGACAGTTTCAGTATTTGGTTAGTTCAAGACAGCGCTGTAAAGCTGCAGGGAATTAGAAGTTTGCGACTCCATCTTTGCCTACAGTATGCTAACTGCCGATAAACATCCATGATTTTTGACAGTGCATATCTTTGTGTGTGTTTTGTAGCTGAAAGAAAAGTGTGTGTATGATGTGAAAACAATTGTAGAAAGCATCACAAAGGAAGCCAGAACTGAGCTGGAGAAACTTCGTGCCATCTGGGTCTGGCTGTGCCACAACATTGGTAACTATAGCCTTCATAAACACACTACTAGGTTTTGTTAATAGAGCACATTATTCAGTTTAAGATGGATAATCTGTCTATGTTTAGCAGCATTCATTCATACAGGCGTCCTTCGCACCACTGAGAATAAAAGGAATACTGTTTCCACAGAGTATGATGTGAGTGGGTACCTCGGCCACTCGGAGAAGCTGAGTTCACCAGAAGAGGTGATAGCGGCCGGCCGGGGTGTTTGCTGCAGCTACTCCAACCTTTGTACAGAGATGTGCAAGTAAACACAGTAACACTAAAAACTTTAACCACCTACGACTGCTGTTAATTTGTAATTACCAGTGTTTTATCTCAGACAGACAAAGTCCTGTTTATTAGTTGCTGGATTAAATATCTTCTGAGATCAAAGCAGGCATGAACTTGAGTCTGAGGACAATGGGCATGGAACAAAAGGCCATGAGCATGTTATGTTTGGTTTGTGTTTACAGAGAGGTGGGCATCGAGTGCCAAGAAGTGCCGGGCCACAGTAAGGGCATAGGGTACCGTCAGGGCCAAAGCCTCAAGCATGTGAAATCTGATCACCTGTGGAACGCTGTGCTTCTGGGAGGACAGTGGTTCCTATTGGACGCCTGTTGGGGAGCGGGACGGGTGGATATGGAACATGAAAGCTTTGTGAAAAGGTTTGGAAAGGAAATGATTTCGACACATTCACCATTTAGTTGTTAGGTTGTTGCAAACGATACCATAACAACACAATGATACAATAATAACTGAAGTTTAACAGCTGATGTTAATACTCCCATTGCAACCAGTGAGTTGAGCCTAAAATCAGCATGCCGTCTCCATCTGTTCCTTCAAGGTTTGATGATTTCTATTTCCTAACGGACCCAGAGGAATTAATCGATTCGCACTTCCCTGATGAGGAGAAATGGCAGCTCCTGGACGTCCCCATCTCCCTGGAGGAGTT
>JAVDPK010017455.1:0-12949 GCA_034780415.1 Cichlasoma orientale | reverse complement strand
AACTTCTGCGTTATATACCCATCACACTTAGGTTTTAGGCATCATTGCACGCCCTACTCGTCCCATGGCGGTATTGCAATGCCTTGCAATAGCCCCTGCTTTGCCACAGAGCAAGCTGAGCGCACACTTAACGCCTAAACCTACGCGGGATGGGTAGAGTTCCGGAAATTATTTCATGCACGTTCCTTAGCGGTTTAGGCTAAACACCTAAACCGCTAATAACCTAAGACCGCTTAATTCAAATACTGCCGGATAATGTCTTCGGCAGGTTTATTAATCGGTGAGTAGCTGGTGTTTTCTATTGTCTCTGGCTCGAAGCTCGAATGAGACCACCAGAGGACGCCAGCAAACCAAGGTTTATTGGCAAAACTTTTATAAAATGCCTCGTAGGCATTCGCTTGTTCTTGTAGATCAATGGTATTGCTTCTAGGAAAATCCCACGGGTGATGGACTGAGCCTTTCGCGCTTCTATATCCCATCTCCGGAATTAGAATCGGCTTGTTCCATTCAGCAGAATATGATTCTAAACGCGCCACGATTGGCTTCCATGCTTCCAGCATATCTTCGAGAGTAGGATGGGTATTTTCTTCTGGAATCAAGTCGTAATAAGCATCAATTGAAATATAATCCAGGGCATCCCACCAACGCACATTGGAGGTCGTACCAAAGGTTTCGTTGTCATAGTTCTCCGCATAGATAAGAGAACCATTGTACTGTTGACGAACAATGGAAATTAGTTCGCGCCAATACGCTTCCTGTTTCTCGGCATAAAGCAGTTCTGAGCCAAGGCTCAATTGTTCGACACCGTTTGCGGCGGCAAGCTGTGCATAGTGGGTAATAAACTGGGTATAGGAGACAAACCACTCGTCCCATTCAGCCGCACCAAAATTTTTACCTGTTTCGCCATACCAGTGGCTGGGGTCATTCGCCAGTTCAATATGCGGGTAGAGCATGACTTTCAGGCCCAGTGAATGGGCTTTTTGTATCGCATGGATTAAGGCATCATCGGATGAAGTTATCCCGTCTTCAGAAGAGTTATAGAGGCTGGTCGAATCAATATTATCAGCCATTTTCCAAGCCAACAAACTGGTCCATTCGACCCCTGTAGCCGCTATTTGTTCAAGCGCTCGATCAGCCTCAGCCGATGCATACCCTTCCGCGTAATCTTCAAGTATGATGCCGTATTGTTTGGACTGCACCTGGCTTGTAAATAGAGCAAAGAACAGAAACAAGACAGGGAGGATGAAAAATAATTTACGCGAGTTTTTCTGGCGGTGATTTGCAAACATAATCCAATAGTATTCCTGAGTTTATATTTGGAATGATTCGACAGTGTTGGTGTTGATTTGTTCCCTCGAGGTTTGCAAAAGCGAAACGCTATGATCCAGGCGGGGTATAATCGCCAATCTTCGTCACTCCCCTGCTCCACCTATCGCCAGCCATTGCTGCATTTGTCGATCACTACGTCGCATGCGGGCGCGCGTGTCGCGTTGGCGTCTTTCTTCTAGGCGCTGAGGGATTGTCGTTAAGGGGATAGCCAGCCAGCGTGGCAGGGGTTTGCTGAGGTCTTGAGTTTTTTGCAGCCATTTAATGATGCGCGGGGAGAGGTAACGTGCCATCAATGTATCTTCCAAACTCAGTAGGGTTTCTACGCTGCCGGGGTCACCTTGACGCGCACAGCGGCCACGCAGTTGTCTATCGATTCGCCGTGCGCCGTTGTGCTGACAACAGATAACGTGCAGTCCACCAAGTTTGGCGACATTGGGCATTAATGGGATATCCGTTCCGCGACCTGCCATACTGGTGGTCACGGTCACTTGAGCGAGGCTTCCGGCGTTGGAAACAATGCGGGCTTCTTCACCGTCTTGGCGGGCGTTTAGTAACGCATAAGAAATATGGGCGCTTTTTAGGCTACGTGCGAGCGCTTCTGAGTCTTCGACAGAGTCGGTACCTATGAGGATCGGCCGGCCTTGTTTGCGTAGTTCGATAATCCTTTTTACGACGGCTCGCCAACGGTAACGGGGTTTGAAATAAAGCCGTAACGGCAGCCGAGTGAGACGACTCGGTTTGCGCTTGGGAACTCGCACGACGGGAAGTCCGTAAACAAGTTGTAGTTCACTGCGTGCTTCATATAAGGTCGCGCTGGTGCCACCCATTTGTAGGTAACGGGGGAAAAACCGCTGATAGGTTATTTGCGCAATGGCCTGGAGTTCATTACTGGCGAGGCAATCTTCTTTGAGTTCCAGCAACTGATGTAGGCCGCGTGACCATTGCCTCTCAGCAGCGATGCGACCGGTGGTGGCATCGACAATATGGATCGCTCTGTCTTTGACTAAGTAATCTCGATCACGATGGTAGGCATGCAGTGCAGCAAGGGCCTGTGCAACCAAGCCTTCGCGAAAACGGCTGGCCATCCATAACCCTCCCCAGGTTTGGCTCATTTGTTCTACCTGCGAACACCCAAGGCGGGTTAACTCGGCCTGGTGCGAATGATCATCTAGAATAAAGTGCAAGGGATTCTCTAGCCGCTTGGCAATGTTCATTGCTTGCTGGTAATTAATTTTGGCAATATTGTTTTTCCCCTCGCGGGAAAGAATTAAAGGTGTAATGGCCTCGTCCAGAAGAATACTGTCGGCCTCATCGACAATTGTTAGACAAAGCCCGCGCAATACTCTATTTTTATTGCCGCCATTATCCATAAGATTGGCAACTCTTTGGTGCAAGTCACCCTGCCTTTGTCCCGGTAATATTCGATCGCGTAAATAATCGAACGTCAATTCTTTCGCCGTGCAATAGGTAATATCACAGGCATAAGCAGCGCGTCGTTGATCTGCTTCCATGCCGGTAATAACAGCCCCAACACTCAGCCCAAGCCGACCACAGACACTGCGGAGCTGATCCGCATCACGCGCGACAAGATAATCATTGGCCGTCATAACATGAACCGGCACACCGGCCATTGCAGCACTCATCGCGGCCATGCCAATAGCGAGTGTTTTTCCTTCGCCGGTGTGCATCTCGGCCAAACGATTATCCAGGATGATGCGCGCAGTTATCACTTGGCAATCAAAAGGACGGATTCCCAATTCACGATAAATAATTTCTTTTAGCAACGCGACCGTTTTAATTAAGGGTCGATGCTTCAGACATTGCTTTCCGAGCTGCGCACGTTGTTCCAAAATCTCCGCGCTTAACGCGCCATCTCCCATGTTGGAATAGGCCTTTTCATGTTGTTTCACGGCACCTGCAAAGCGACGATAGCGCCATAATGGGTTAGGCGTAAGCACTCCACTCAATAGTTTAAGCCTGCCAGAGAAATCACCCCAAAACGAAGGTGGTTTTGGTTTTCTTTGCGGATAAATCCCGTGAGTAAGGCCTGGGGTGGGAGGTCGCATTTTATTCATTGCATTATTGGTTTTTGTTTCGGTGTTTCGGCTGTTAGGCTGTTAGGGGGAGTAGGCGTTTGGCTTTCCCTAATAGCCTAAACACCTAATAGCCTAGCCCGCCCCTAACAACCTACCCCTCCGCCATATTGTAGTGAAGAAACAGCTGTTTCCAGCGCAAAGTCCATTGGGAAGATAGCGGCGCGGTGCCATGATCAAAGCGCAACCATGCTCGGCTACCAACGCGTTTTAATTCGCTACCGGGGACTCTTACATCGATAATAAAAACAGGTTCTAACGCGCGTAAATTTTCTTTATCGGTCGGGTCCGTTAAAATAGAACCACCACCAGAATACGCTAACGCAGCACTGGGTAATGTGATGGTGGCTGATGGCACTGCACGATCTAATTCACCTTTAAAAACGCGCGATAATTGATCCGCCATCCGTACGGATACAGATTGTGTTTTATCGCGTACTAACCGTGCATTATTCTGCGGTATAACCACGCGTAAACGAATGTCTTGTTCAGAAAAAACGTAACCCAACGTGGTTCCCTTGGCGACGAGAGTACCGGGTTGATCTTCAGGTCGTGGAATCACTAACTTACCATCGATGGGACTGTGGATAATGAGTTGTTCAAGCTGTTTGTTAATATGGGCAAGTTCGTTTTTAACGGTGGCCATTTCCTCTTGCAATTGATCCGCTTCGGCAGAATCATGTCCAAGTGCCGCGTGGTAACGTGTTTTAAGCGTCACAAGCTGGGTCTGAGAAACTGTTTTACGCATTCCAAGCTCGTTATTACTGAGACGAATAAGCGCTTGTCCGCGCTTAACTTGGCTACCATCTGCAACCAAAATTTCTTCTATAAAACCTTCTACACCGGCCCTTACCTTGGCTTCATCGGGTAGCCAAACAATGCCTTGAGCAACGGTCGCATAGGGGAGTGGAATTAATAGGATGAACGCGACTACGAGCATCGCGGTTCCACCTGTTGTAGCCCAGGCCCTGAACCGATAGCGCTGAATTTCGTGGGAGGTGCGCAGATACTGAAAGATTTCGTAAGCGGGCTTAATGAGTAATGCATAAAGAAACAGCATCACCACGAGTGCAGATAACAACAAAGAAAATCCAGCGAACCAAGCGGCAATAACAAACATTACGGTAAAACGATACAGCCAGGAAAGTAAGCCGTAAGTCAGCAGCCATTTGTTTTCACCCACGGTATTATCGATCGGCTCTATTTTTTTAAGCCGCAACAGATAACGACGTGCCAACCAGGACCAGTAGCGTTTTACCTGAAAGTTGAGATTAGGAATTTCTAACCAGTCCGCAAGAATGTAGTAACCATCAAATTTCAATAATGGATTACCGTTAAACATGACCGTAGAAACACCACCAATCACCATCACCGTAAACGCAATATCTCTCAGTACTCCATCGCTCACGTTAAGCCATATCAATAACCCTAGGGAGGCGAAAAAAACTTCTGTAATTATCCCCGCTGCACTCACAATAATACGGGCATACTTATCCGTAAAAAGCGTTGCGGCTGAAGCATCGACATAAGGTACTGGCATGAGCACTAGCAAACTAACGCCAATTTCATGCACTGCCCCGCCCCAATGGCGTATGGCCAACGCGTGTGCCAATTCATGCAAACTTTTAAGAATCGGGTAGCACATCCACACTAAAACCATATAGCGAGCGGAAGGGAGATGACTTGCAGCATGGGACGCTATTGCAGTCCAATTTTGTACTGCCAGCATGCCGGTTATTAGGGTCAAACAGGCCCAGATGATGAGTGCCGTTTTATTAAAAATCCAGCTTGTTTTAGGTTGTAACCTGTCAAGCATTGCAGTCGGGTCAAACAACGGGGTACGAAATGCAAGCGGGTTTAACATGCTTTTTCGTTGTTGCTGTTCGCGCCGTTCCTGCCGTTGGAAAAGCTCTTCGATATCCGGGGTTAATTCACATTGCACCAGATCTGCCTGATGCAGCTGCCCCACCAAACGTACAATATCTTGTTGCGATGGGGTCAAATCTTTTAATGCTTCGAGCAATTCATTCCACAGCGCATCAACACTGACTTCGCCGTTCAGCCGGCCGACAAACGCATAAGCTTTTGGATCGAGACGATGATTGCGGCCGCTGGCTTGATCTTCGATGACGTACCAAATACGCCCACGATGTACTTGGCGGTGAATGCGCACATGCTTTCTAAGACGAGGATGCAGATCGGCAACTCGATACCACTGGGGACTAAACAGATCGTCGCTCATGCGTACCCTGTCCAGCTCCAGAACTTAAAGGTTAACCAGTCCCAGGAACGATGTAGCGCAATCCATATTGGCGACCGCGATTCCACTTCTACTTTTACGATGCCTTTCAAGCCAGGACGAAGTGAGGTCGATACGGCTGTCATTATTTTAGCTTCAGCCACGAAAGTATTCCGCCCTTCCTTGACGGTCGCCATCGGCATAATCCGATTAATTTGAACGCGATGACGCTTGGAAGGGTTTGAGGAAAGTGAGAGATAGCCTGCTTGTCCGTGTTCGAGATAGCTGATATCACGTTCATCAACATCAAAAACGACGCGGTAATCCCCGGCGGGAGCCAGTGTCATCAGTTTATCACCGCGCTTTACGGGTGCTCCCAACGTCTGACTGAGATCACCTAAAATAACGATGCCATCAAACGGGGCTCTTAATTTAATTCGCAATAGCTTTTGATCAACAAGTGCTAGTTGTGCCGTGGTTTTTTCAATCTCAGCAGAAGCCACCGCCAGCCGCGTTCTGTCTCTACTGGCTAATGCGGCTCCATAGGCACTTTCAAATTGGGCTAACTCGCCTTGTAACTCACGCTGTTGCAAACGTAAATCACGATCTTCCAACTCGATGATAATTTGGCCCTTGCTAACCGTATCCCCAGGGCGTGCATGAATGGTTTTAATATAGCCATCGTTGGGCGCGGTCACCATTCTTTGAACGGCACCTTCGAGCTGTGCCGGTGCACTGATCTTAAAAACCATAATAGGCAGCGATGCGAATGTGATACCCGCAAGAAAAACGGCTAGAACAATTTTCGAGGCAATTCCATCACGACTCAATAAACTCGATTTTAAATTAAAGATTGTCGTGAGCAGGCGCTTCGGCCATGATTGATCGGCCCTGAACTTCATTTGCAACACAGGCGCTAAAAAACTGGCCAGATGCTCACAAAGTTCCACCGTATTCTGGGAGAACGGTTTATCCTCCGGCCGCTCTAACAGCAGCGCACCCACCGGTTCTTGCGCGAAAAATAGCGGTACGGTACACACTGAGCCCGCTTTAAACCGCCCTGCAAAGTCTTCATGCGCAAGCGTTATTCGCGGTGGCTCCGATAAATTTCTTGGAAACTGAATGGATGCCGCTTGATCAATCGCTTCATCCATAACGGTGGCTAACGCCCGGATCAGATCTTGGCGTGGTTTAATCTCCGCATTGTGGGAGATACCCACAAGACGTGTTCGCTCAATTTGACACATACCAATACTGACACGATCGCAATCTAATAGACCCGTTAGCTCAGTCGCAATCGCTGTGACGCTGGCTTTAAATCGCTTGTGCGTAAGCGCTGTGGCAAGTAAGCCTGTGACCATCTGCAACTCTGGCGGCGGTGTTTTACGCACCTCTTGTGCTTTAACCAATTGACCCAACGCAGGAATCGCCGCGTTTAATGTCTTTAGCGTCGCCTTACTCTGCTCTTTATCCACATTTTTGAGGGACAAAGAAGCAGCGCCCATTGGCCGACCTTCGATCGCTATGGGTGTTGCTACAACAGCGGAAATAGAATCTCTATCTGCGGATCGCCTGGGTACCTGGATAATTGGTTTACAGTGTTTAAGGACGGCCTGTGCTGCGCTTAACAAGGCGTCGAATCCTGGCTCACTTTCCGGCCAGCAAACCACGATACTCTTTTGCGAGCCTTGTGCAGGCAGTGTTACAACACCCGAGTGTGCACCTGGGATAGATGCACATTGTGTTGCCAGCCATTGTTGGATTGTATTTGTGAACATCCTGATTCAGCCGCGTTGGGCGAACTCCTTTTCTTAGTGAATCACTTTATCTTTAGTTTCGTAGTGCTGCGCAAAACACAACCTTCCACGATTCAATCAGCGAGTGTAACTGAGGGTATAAACAACAAAAGGACATGATTAGAGGAAAGTTGTAGGGCCCAAGACATACGGGCAATTAAGCTGGATTAGCTGTCACTAAAGGGCACCTCTATTTATTCGTGGATTGACACCTTGAGTCCAGAATCTCCAATAGCGGCGTTACTAAGTACTCGCAATAGAGCAACTATTACAAGCACTTAGCACCTTGCTCTTGAATGTTCTGAATCTCAATCAGCTCAACCCAGAATTAATAGGTGCCCATTATTAAATCTGAAAGGTATACTTCAGTATGAAGGTGAATTTTCTAACAAAACACTATGGCGATTTCTGAGCTGATCCGATCTAAGCTATTGTCGGGAGAAAGCTTTTTTTCGCGCGGCTTAATTCATTCGGCAAAGTCTTTGAAGGGGGTTAGCATGCCGGCCTTCAAGCCGCTGTATTTGCCATTGCGTGCGGAAAGAACGCTGCGCCTTCTCGCCTGGAGGAGGTTTCGAAACCTGGCCTACAATGAGCCTATATTCAAGACTTATTGTAAAAACTATGGCGTTCGTCTTCGTCTTTACGATGATATACCCAAGCTCTATGGCAAGCTCGATATTCATCTAGGTGATAACGTTGGCATTGAGGGCGATGCGTTGTTTGCCGGTGGTAAGATTTACCCCAAGCCGTTTCTTAGGGTAGGTGATGACACCTATATTGGCTATCAGGTTCGCATTTTGGTCGCAGATGAGGTCAGTATCGGGCGTCATGTCTTGATCGCTAATCGGGTTTTTTTTGCGGGGCATGACTCACACCCACTGGATCCTATCCGTCGAGCCAATAACGAGCCGCCAAATGAAAACGGTGGTGGGGCTATTCGGGTGGAAGACTATGTCTGGATTGGCAATAGTTGTACGATCTTAAAAAACGTGACGATTGGTAAAGCGGCGATCGTTGCCATTGGCTCGGTGGTAACGAAAGATGTCGAGCCCTTTACCATTGTCGCAGGTAACCCGGCGCGGGTCGTCAAACGACTGGATGAATATCGCCACTATTTTGAAGAATAATAATCTATGGCTGAGCATAAAAAGTATAAGACGCTTATCGAGGTTATTTACTCGTCGAGTATCGGGGGTTCAGAACGTCTCGCGGCTACGTTAGCCAGGGAGTTTAAAGCCAGAGGTTTGAATGTTTCAGTGTGTGCGACGCATTCGGTGGAAGGCCCCATCAGTGAAGAGCTGGAAGGTATTGATTTTCGTGGCTTTGGCTTTGAGACCCGCAGCCGTGTTGGCAAATGGTTGTTTCCAATCCAACTTTATTTGTATTTCAAGCGAAAACGTGTAGAGGTTTTGCACGTCCAACATGTTTTTGTTTTTCAGCGTTGTTATTGGCCGGCGCGTCTGGCTGGCGTTAAAAACATTGTACTCACCGAGCATTCTGATTATGCGTTCCGCACCATGCCCGAATACAAAGAAACCTCACGCAAGTATGCCCCGCTGGCCGACACGGTAACCGCAATCCATAAACGGTTACAACAGTATTTAGTGGAAGAACTGAGTGTTCCCGTCGGCAAGATGCGGGTTATCTATAACAGTGTGGATACTGAACGCTTTAGCCCTGGTTTGCCGCATTCCAATTTAAGAGGGCAGTTAGGCCTGGACGAGGCTTGCGTGCTGCTGGGTTGGGTGGGTCGTATGCATGATGCTAAGGATTTGGCGAATCTGGTCAATGCCTATGAAATTATCTCAGCAACGGCCAGCTCAAGTCACGCCCTGGTGTTAATCGGGGATGGTGATGACCGTGCTATGGCTGAAACTCTGGTGCGCAATAAAGGCCTGTCTGAGCAGGTCTTTTTCCTTGGTGAGCGCCCCGATATTCCCGATTTAATGCGCAATTTCAGTTTCTATATCTCATCCTCAAAGAATGAAGGCGTCCCGCTCGTGATACTTGAGGCCATGAGTACCGGCTTAGCCTGTGTCGCGACCGAGGTTGGCGGCATCGCGGAAGTTGTGAAACCAGGTACGGGCTTATTGGTGCCCCCCAAAGACCCGCAAGCCCTGGCGAGCGCTGCAGTTAAATTAATCGATGATCGTATTTTTCGTGCCCAAACCGGTGCGCAGGCTCGAAGCTACGTTACCCGCAATTATCGTTTTGTCGATATGATTGATGCCTATCAGGAGGTTCTGAACATTGCTTGATGCAGCCAGGGTGTTCCAGCATTTACGTGTGCTCCTGGTGCTTTTGTGCGCGTTGTTTGCTGTCGCTCATGCCGAGGATCGTAAAAAAGTCGCTAGTTCGTCCCGTCACACGACGTCTGATTTATCTTCTCAGATTTCTGATCTGAAAGATGAATTGATAGAAAATCCCGAGAACGCTGAGGCTCGGTATAACTTGGGGGTACTCAACTTACAGCTTGGTTCGGCTATTGCAGCCGAAAAAGAATTTAGAAGAGCGCAACAATACGGCTTGAGCTCTCAGTTGGTCCTGCCTTTGTTGGGAGAAGCCATGCTCCCACAGCAAAAATATCTGCAAGTCCTTGATGATATAAGCGTTGATGCCACCTATCCTAAATCGATTAACGCGCAGATTCTTGGTATTCGAGGGCAGGCTGAACTGGGCTTGAATGAGCTATTAAGCGCCGAAGAAACCCTGCAGGCAGGGGCCGCCGCAGATCCGGATGCGCGGGCGGTGCTGCTGGGTCGATTGGGGGTCTATCAGGAGAAAAAGGACAATGAGGCATTTAAAACGACGATGACGCGTGCCTTGGTGCATTACCCTGAAAACCAGCAGTTACTTTTATGGCAGGGCTTGTCCGCATTGACAGATGATAAAGTACGCGAGGCTGAAGCCATTTTTCAGCGTGTTATTGATCATGAACCCGCCGATCTATCAACGCGTTGGGAGCGCCAGGCAAGGTTCTGGTTAGTCCAGGTTTATATCCGCATGAGTGAGTTTGATAAGGCAGAAAAGCACATAAAACGGTTGCTGAAATTAGATCTTGGGAACTCCTTAACACATTATCTCGGAGCGATTGTTGCGTTTGAAAAAGGCGCTTATGATCTTGCCAGGAATCGTCTGGTGAAGGTGTTAGATCGTCACCCGGAGATGCCTTCGGGAAGGTTGTTGCTAGGCGTCACGTATTACGCTCAAGGTAACTACGAACAGGCTGCCTATGAAATCAGCAGCTACCTGGTTTTAAACTCGAAGGACAGCTGGGCGCAAGAGCTTCTTATCAAATCTTATTTGCAGCTGAATGATTTTGATCGGGCCAGTGCTGCCATAGAAGGTTGGACTAGTCGTGATGCTGAAAATATCGAATTAGCGGAATTCGTCTCTCTGAACGCACTTTATTCAGGTAAGCCAGAGCGAGCCATTCGGTATCTTAAGGCGGTGGAATCCAAACAAACAAGCCAGCAAATCCTGCTTGTTAGTGCTTACCTCGCAGCCGGGGAAGCGGATCAGCTGTCGGCCGCCCTCGCAGCGTTGAGCGAAAATACTTCTGTCGATAAAGCGTACAGCGTCATTATTGATTCGCTGATGGACAAACAATGGTCTGCAGCACTCGATGGACTCCAGCAGCTACCAATAAATTTAGCGGATACAGTGCCGGCCTTAAGTTTGCTAGGGAGTCTGCAGGTACTGCAGGGCGATAAGAAAGCTGCTATCAGCCTGTTTAAAAAGGGATTTATGCTTCAGGCTCTCGGAGAGGAGGGGCTGGAGGCGATTTCTAGGCCGGCCGACACACTGCCTAATCAATCTCAAAGTGAGGCGCTTGCGAAATTTCCTGCAGAGCTACATGGCGTTTACAGGCGGGTAGGGAGCTGGGAAGAGATAACCAACGGTATTGGAGCAAACTCTCCCTATACCTCTTCTTTATGGGCTGAAAACCCCTTCTCACAGTGGATGCGCGACGAAGGGGTGTTCGCCGTCTCTCTGGTGGTTTCGGAAGGCACGGATGAGCAGTTGGCAGGGGACGGCTTGGGACACTTGATCGAGAAGCCGGTTGTTTTGCTGGATTCCAAGCTGCCACCGTTTATGGTTCTAGTTGCTTTGTTTGTCATTATAGGTTTACGCATTGTATCTGGCATGCGGAAGTAGGTTTATAGGGTTATGGGTTCGGTGATTGTTATAAGATGTTGAATTTTTGTTTGTAGAAGCTTTTGAGGCTTTGCTAAAGGTATAATCATAAAACGGTATCCTCTATCAAGACTGAATGCAGACCAAGGCGGAGTGGTGATTGTGCGTAGTTACGGCATAACGGATTAAATTTTAAGAATAATATATATAATTGCCATAAGAGTACTATACTATCGGGAAGTGTAGGTTTAGTTGCAAAAGTATCCACAGAAGATACTTTAAAGGCATCTTTATTTATTCATGGGTTGGCATCTTGCATCCAAAGAGTATAGAAAAGTCAGGAATTCAATAACTGATTTAACTGAGCGCCCGCAAGCGCTTAGCGCGTTATTCCTGTAAGTCTTGAATCTTAATCCCCGAGCCAGAATGAATAGATGGCCTTAATAATTAGCATAACAATACAATTAGAATTTAGTGTAAAACAGTAAGAATAAGACTCACTTAGTTCCTGAGTATTTTTCCCACGTTGCGCGAGTCCCGTTGTTTATTTGTTTTAGGCATTGTCGTGCGTGGTGACTCTTTAGAGTAGGAATTAAGAATAACTATTGTGGCGGATTTCTTTACCAATGAATCAAAACAAAAACGTTGATCTATTAGTTAACTACTTTGATGCGGTTAAACGCTTTTCTTGGCAAGCGCTGATTGTTGCGGTGATGTTTAGTTTAGCGGGCTGGGCATTTGTCATCTTCATGCCTAATCAGTATGAGGCCACCTCTAGGCTGCACCTATCAAACGAATCTATGATGGGGCCGTTGCTCAAAGGCTTAGCGGCAGAGAGTAACTTGACGGGTGAAATGGCATCGTTAATGCGGCGAACCCTGATTAATCGACCCAACCTTGAAAAGGTCCTCCAATCTACGGATATCGGCTTAAGCGCAAAAACACCAGGAGATAAAGAGCGCTTATTGAGAGATTTAGGCACGAGAATTCAAGTTGAGGGGGATGCTAAAAGCAAAATTTTCAAGATCGGTTTTATCGATGAAAGCCCACAAGTTGTACGCAATGTTGTACAGGCGTTAACCACTATCTTTATAGAGGATTCTCTAGGGGCAACACGCAAAGATGCTTTTGCCGCGCAGCGTTTTTTAAATAAGGAAATTGGTGAATACGAGATAAAGCTGGGAAAAGCTGAAAATAAACTGAAGGAATTCAAACAGAAAAATGTGGGTTTTATGCCGAGTGATGGCGAGAGCTACTTTTCGAAACTCAATCAGGTCACAAGTGGGCTGCAGACGGCCCAGCTAGAGCTTAAAGAAGCGAAAAAACGCTTGAGTGCCTTACGAGCGCAATCGGTT
>JAVDPK010017454.1:0-12963 GCA_034780415.1 Cichlasoma orientale | reverse complement strand
CACACACACACACACACACACACACACACACACACACACACACACACACACACACACACACACACACACAATTTTCCCCTGGCCCTGCCTGGTTAGAATATGTGCAGTGCTACCGGAGTGTGCAGGCTTAGACCGACCAAAAGAACGCACACTAAAAGTGTTATCCGTGGAAAGACAGATGTCTTATCTTCTGCCGTCACGGTGGCTAGCACAGAGGTAGAAGATAATAATTCATTCTTCTAGAGGAAAGACACACCTTCTTCACTTTCTGATGGACAGATAAACTTGACACCATTCTGACTTTTACTAGACAAATCCGCCAAAGCCCATTCTCACATGTTTTTCTGCTGAGTTTTTAATAATCAATATAACCATATAGCCTATCCCAGCTGCCGCAGGGCGAGAGGCAGGGTACACCCTGGACAGGTCGCCACTGTCACAGAGTTAGCACAGACAGAGAGACAACTATTCGCACTCACATTCACCTATGGGCAATTTAGAATCATCAGTTAACATAACCGCACTAACTGCATGTCTTTAGCCTGTGGAAGGAAGCTGGAGTACTGAGAGAGAAGATACAAACTACACAGAGAAAGGCCCAGGCTAGACGGTGGATTCAAACCCGGGACAACTGTGCTGCCTCAATCACTATAAGAAAAAGCAATAAATTTCCACTTATGCCCTCTTATTTATTTTTTACTCAGCACCCAGGTGCCTGATGAAAGCCTTGTTTTTTTCCCACAGTGTAGCAGGTTGTGGTGGAGTAATAACAGTGTAACAGTGTTCATTAAAGCACTTCACCCTCTGTCCTGAGTCAGACAAAGACAGATATGAAACTTTAATCTCTAATGTTAACAATAGAGAATGTACCATTGTGTTCTCCCTTATGCTTAAGTTGTTTTTAATAGAATAAAGACTATAAAATAAATACATATAAATAATAAAGAATAAAGAATGGTCTCAAGTACAACAAATGCAAAACAACTAAACCAAAAGCCCTAAAAAAAAAAAAACAAGTGTTCTATAGATCCTTCTAAAGCACGTGTCACAGAAACTCTTTGTTTGCAGATTACAAAGAATGCTCCTTTGTGAGATTGTTATCTCTCACTATCATTTTCCTCTGTGCCATCTCAAGTCAAAATTCATGACAGAATGATGACAAATGTCAGGTCAAATAGGTCAACATATCTGCTAGACATTAGTGGCAGTGTCATACAGCACAGTGACATGGCCAGCTATACTGATGGAAGAGATGCCAAACTGCATGTGCTTGCATGTATGCATTTTTAAACCCATTATGGCCTTCATTCTTCTCTTTAAATATCTGCACCTCAGAATGAGAAAGCGCACACACACATATATATAGTTTTGCATGCATGTATCAGTTTTTTCTTACTTGAACAGATTCTCAGCTCCAGCCCTCATCCTCATCTGTTTGATTATCTGCTGGTTAAGACTGGCTCGCGTGTTCTGCAGTTTGCTCCGTCCGGTCTGTGCGAATGGGTTGCAGCCCTGAGACAAGGGGAAAAATAGGAAGAATCGTATCAACAGATTCTGAAAATATCTTCTGAAAATGTAACGAATGAAAAAAACTTTTACATTGTATAGAGAAACATTTTTGTATGGTAACAATGGCTTCCCTCTTTAACTCTTCTGTAGCTATCAGACAACCACAAAGCTTCTGATGCCAAAAATGTACCACAATCAGATTCTGCATGTTTATGTGCAGATATCTGTCTATAGCCATAACATCAGGGCTGAAACAGACCAGGTTCACAGTCCAGAAACTTCAATTCACCAGATCTGGCATTGTAAAAATACTAGACATGCCAACATTTCTATTCCTTATTTAGATTTTAGGTTTATTACATTAAATTTAGTCTCTGATAAAAGACAAAAATAACTTGAAGCTGGGTGTGGAAAGAGTTTCACCTTGTCATGATGACTTCAACTCAAGTACCTGCCCTCATTTTGCACGATTACATAAAATGGGCCCGTGCGTACTGTAGCTATACTAGGCGTCCTTGTCGCTATCAAAAATGTACCCACCTCACTAAGTCAATAGGTGGTCACTCGCAACAGCTCAGATAAACTGGCTGCAGGCATTCATACCGGCTGACTCACTGAACAGCAGAGGCGCGGTCTGTCGTTTGTTTTGGATAGTCAAACACAGCGTGATGTGAAGAGACCAGTCAAAACAGTAAAACCTGTTAGATTACAGTCATTAGCATGAGACACCTCTACCCTGTAGTTATCCGACTAACTCTGAGGTCAGTGAGAGAGTGAAACTCGGTCTCTCTGGTAGAAACACTCGGAGTTCTTGACACTCATGGACATAAAAAGACACAGGTCACAAGTTTACATAATTTGATTTCTATCCACAACAGGGACCTCACTGCCTTCCCACGAACAGATGAGCAATAATCTAAACGGGCAATCTAATAAATTTAAAACAATCTGGAGGAAAAGGCACATTTCGTGACAAAAGCAGAAGCCTAACTTCACTAACACTTTAATTAGTTTTCAAGGCTTTACTGGAATCAGATGCTTTATTATGTCATTCCCATTCTTTCCTAACTGACTCAAAACTGCCTGCTGTTAAAATAATACTACCAGAAAGGGATGCTTTTTTTAATTTATTAGTCTTTTAAAGTGTAGTTTTAGTTGTACGTGCTGCTCTGTCACACCCGACAGATATTTCACAGATATCCGAGTCTTTCAGTCGATGTTTATCTTCCTGTAAAATGAGTACGCAGACACATTTGACGTCATTCTCAGATAGAAATTTCATACAAATCTCAACACTGCAGGTAAAGCGGCTGCAACAATGGTCACATTTGACATATTTCAGTTACAGCATAATCCAACCAGCCTGCCACAGTCACTTGGTTCATCCTGTTCAAATACTTGAGCCACTTGAGTGTAATGATTAACCATTAACACAAATAAAAGTCTCGTTAACTGCACAATAGAAAAGTATTGAGACTTTCGAGGGAGTGGCAGGACACAGCAGATTTTTGTAGAATGACAGCAGGGTGAAGACGTTATGTGCTGTCACGCCAATCGTGACATCACTAGTGTGGTGCATGTACCAGGACAAGGGAGCGGCTCACGTATGATAGTAACCATAGCAGTAAGTTTTCCGATGTACATTCTTTGTTACTACGCTACAGAATCTTTTTGACATCCTATCAAGTGACACATGTAACTAAACCACTTGGCTGCTTGTCCTGCTGCTGTTACTAACCCACTGAGCCGCACACTGAACCGAGCCCCTCCTACCCACTGGCATACTTGAACAGAACGGCCTCTCTCTCTTTGTTTTGTACAAGTACAAAACAAAACACTTCATTAGAGCAAAACACAAAGACTGTACAGTCCGTTATCATATCCATGAAACAGAAACTCAATATGGTCTTGTATAACTGACGCTTCGTAAAGGACATGTTGAGCAGTGGTTCACGGGATAGTTGGTTTATACAAGTGGTGATTAGAACTGGCAACGAGCCACAAAGCAGCTTCACCCATGACCCAGTTCTGGTAGCAACAGACTCACAACTCCTGCTTGGCATCTCTTAGTGATGACCTGAGTAGTGGCAAGTTGAAAACTTGTATTTTCTCTAAATGACTCTTCAGACTGAATCCATTCCAAGTGTGCGTACAGCCCAAAAATAAGCTGTGCTTAATTCAATCCAAAGACAGACATATTTATTTTAGGGGAACTACTGTATGAGTAAATATTTGTTTATGGCTTCATCTCATTTGTCGTTTTCCAATACGAACTCTGCTGAGGGAGTCTAAGTATGCCGCCCAGTCAACTGAGCTCGTCTGGTTTGTGAACCAGGACACATGTTGTCAATTTGTGTCTGTGGTCTGGCTGAAGGACAGCCTCAGGCCAGATGCTACGTCAATGCTCTCACTGGCCAAGGAGGATGAGGAGAAGAAACATGCCTATTCGGCTTTTTGTTCTGCCATCTTTCCATTCTGCAGCCCGTACAGTCGGACCCCAGCCAGCTGGAGGTGAAACAGTGGATGGTTAGGACGGAAGCCTTGAACCACAACAGCTCCCTGGAGCATCCGCTGGACCCGGTGAGGCCTTGTAAATCATTAAACTCATTTTCGCCCAAGAGGGAGAGACGGGCTCAAAAATGGAGGCTAAGATCACCTTGACTTCACTTGGTTAAAATTTGACCAAAAGTTTCCAAATTGCAAATCTCTTAAACATGACAAAATGAGGGCACAGAACTCATTACTTTGTGGTTTCAGCAAATGTGCAAGCATTTTTATGCTGAGGCCATGAAAGTACAACTCATGAACGCTCAACACAGAAATACACATAAGTAAAAGAAAGGAAAGGACCGTGAAAAGTGTCTTATAATGACAGAATTAAACGTTTTGCCACTAAAGTATTAGGCTCTATAGTCTCCCATCATGTTCTGTGGCAGTGCCAGACCCTGGCTCCCACTGACCTTTTTATAGACACAGGAAGTGCAGCACAGAGCCTAAATCCAGACAGCGTTCAGAGGGGGATTTGGTGGGATTGAAAGAAACAAAGGCTGTGTTCAGATGCCCATCTAAACAAACTTGTCTATAAAAACACTCCAGTTGAGGATACCAGTGCAAATATGGAGGAATGAAACACAGACCGCAGGATGGCAGTCAGGCAACCCAGTAAAAACACATTAGATAATCACTCTCCCACAGCCAGCTGCCTTCCTCATGGCCTCAAACTGGACAAACTCGGAGCTCTGGAAAATGCTACAGTGGCAGGTACTTGAAAAGGTGAAACCAGCTGGAGAGGTTTCTCTGATCCAGAGAAGCTGCAGAGTTTCCCAGTAACTGCAATGGCAATTCACCAACCTATTTACAGCATGAAACAGCTTCAGTTTCACAATGAGAGAGGTACTCCTGTTACTGATTCCAATCACACTGTTGATGATATTATCCAGAGCACTTCCCAGGAGAGCAGCTGTGAGATACAATCAATTAAAAGGTCAAAGGTTCGGGCTTTACTTTGCTGTTAATTTCTCGTAAACATTACAATGATCATTTTTACAAAAATAAAATTTAAAAAATGAACTTTTTTTAAACGCAAAAAACACATCTGTTAAAATGATCCCTGGGCAGGACCGACCAAAGTCCACCAGGAATGTCAACAGAGCTGCCAATCATCCTCACACCTCCCTGACAACAAACAGAGCTGATAATGGTGACTGTGGGATATTTGGCCACTGCCCTTTCAGGGCCCTTCTATCAGCAAGTGGAGGAAACGCAGCTATTCTGGGAGGAACACCTGAAGCTGACAGTGCTGCGGTGTCGGCAGCCTTTTGTACTGAAAGACTGAAACCAAACACTAATTTATATCGTTTTATTACATCTAATACACTACAAAATTGTTTCAATTGCGTAATAATATGGAGTAAAAATATGATAGTAGCTAATTCTTGTTAAAGTGGGAACAATAAGTAGAACAAAAAAAAAGTGTTTTTTAGGGGTCAGCGGAAAACGTTCAGTTAAATAAGATAAAACAGCGGCATGTCAACAACAGCAGCCTAAGCT
This sequence comes from Cichlasoma orientale, assembly GCA_034780415.1. Classification (NCBI taxonomy): domain Eukaryota; kingdom Metazoa; phylum Chordata; class Actinopteri; order Cichliformes; family Cichlidae; genus Cichlasoma; species Cichlasoma orientale. Next base: position 7,404 of record JAVDPK010017454.1, on the reverse strand, counting down.
CAAGTCACCATTTCCCCAGTTTCAACTACGAAGTATACGCTGGGTACATTACTGTAGGGATACGTGTACTATTTCTGCTCCCAAAGCGAACCGACGAAAGACAAAAACTCACCTTTTTGAAATAAGTGCTGTCTCCGCCGCCGTCGTTGATGCCATTTGGTAAAAGAGCGTCCGTCATCCTGAAGGCACGCGCTCCGAGAATCTCAAAAGGAAAAAAACAAAACAAAAAAGTCTGCTTTTTTGTTTTTAATTAACCGCTTTTTGCCACAGGTGAGCGCCTCTCCGCACCAGAAACGCGCCTACTGCTGCTCTAACTTCTCTGCTCTCAGCCAGAGATTTTTCCAGCAGAAACCATGAAGCTCCGCCCAGAGAAACAGAACAAACGCGGTGGGCGGAGCTATCGCGGCCCGGTCAGCGGAGCGCACCTGTGCACGTCAGGTTATGCAGGCTGCGGTACGGTTACATATGACAGAGACGACAAAATACTGTTACGCAATGGCGTAATACTGAAAAGAAAAACCGGAAAATCTAGCACTTTCTCAACTTATGTATCATATTCCGGTTCTCAATGTCCTATTTATCATTTGAATACCTTAAAATTAATTTATAATATTAATCGATGCTATAAAATCAGAAAAAAATATTTAAAAGAAAAACCTGGTCCAGAAGTTACTATCCTGTAATATATTTTAAGAAACCAGAATTTTTCCCTTTTCTTTCTATTAAGTTTCTATTATTTCTGTTACAGTCCATACTTTCATATGTTTCTTTTTTTTTCTTTCAATCTATGTTTAATTTTTTCTTTTTATTCCACTACACTTGTACTTTGTTTTAATGCCACTGGAACAGTAACTGTTTTGATCCAATACCCAATTCTGGATAAAGATAAACTAAGTTAAAAGAAATAAACCTTTAAACTGCTCTTGCCCAAATACAGATCTCCTGTAAATTCCACCTTATTTTAGGGCTTTAAGACAAGCTACATTTCCCAGACCTGTTTGGCCAAAGGAAGTCACATGCTGAACACTGTGATGAACTAATGCAAAGTATTCTGACAATAATAAACTTTAAATACCAGAAAGTGTTCAAACCAGAACTTAGAAACTGGCCAATACTGATATAGTATTTCTACAAGAGACACACCTGCAGGATACAAATCATTTCAAGCTCAGATATCCATGGGTTGGGGAAATCTTTCACTCAGCCTTTAACGCTAAAGCCAGAGGAGTAGCCATATTATTTAGTAAGAAGGTTCATTTTGTACCATCAAAAATAATAAAGGATAACAATGGCAGGTTTCCTATAGTTGCAGGCAGTCTATTTCACACCCCTGTTTTATTGGTGAGCATTTATGCACCAAACTTTGACAGTCCAGATTTTACAAAGAATTTATTTAGCACACTTCCATTTCTTGATACTTATTAATTCTTGCTGGGGACTTGAACTGTGTAACGAACCTAACATTAGGCCGCTCTTCACCTCGGGTCTTTACCCAGTCTTCTTTGTCAAAGTCAGTTTTGGATTTTATGTCTCAGAATGGGTTTGTAGATCCTCGGAGGACACATAACCCACAAACAAGAATTTATTCCATTTTCTCTCAGGTACACCAGTCCTATTCCCGTATAGACTTTTTTTTTGTTGATGGTTCTTTAATGCATAGAGTTAAGTCTTCTGAATTCTATCCAATCATTATTTCGGCTCATGCTCCTCTAAGCCTCGACATAAGCTTCATGGATAAACCCCACTTTTGCCCTCGTTGGACATTTAACACTCTCCTACTATCAGATGAGCCAGTCAATAATTTCATTTTATCAGCAATCGATGACTTTCTTATTTTCAATAAAAGTGACACCGTCTCTTTTTCACTACTATGGGAAACACTGAAAGCTTATCTTCGTGGCCAGATTATTTCTTTTTCAGCTAATCTCAACAAAAATCGCAGAGCTAAGATAACAGAAATCTCAACAAAAATTCAGGATATTGATAGACAAAATGCCATTAATCCCTCACAGACTTTACTGAAGCAACAACAGAATTTACAAACTGAACTTGATCTCCTTACAACATTTGATGCAGAACGTCTCTTGATTCGATCTTGGGCTGTTTATTATGAGCATGGTGAAAAGCCAAGTAGGCTTCTGGCACACCAACTGAAACGTAAAGCCAGCTCTCGCATAATATCTCAAATCAAAGACCAGTCGGGTAATCTTGTCTCCGATCCTGTCTCCATTTTTTTCTGTACTCTCAGGGGTTTTTGGAATCCAGATCCAAAGTGATCCACTAATTGCCATTTTTGGAGTTCCAGTGACCACGCTGAACCTATCTCCCCAGCAAAATGAGATTTTGGCTTTTTGTTCTCTTCTCGCTAGATATCTTACTTTTCTGGAAATCCCCTATACCTCCATTTTCATTACAATGGCTTAACACTGTAAGAACATATCTGAGGATAGAAAAAATTGTATTAACAGTGAAGGGTAGTTCATCAAAATTCACTCGTAAATGGACACCCTTTGTGGAGTACCTGAAATCTCTACCTTCTCTATGTGTGCTATTATTTTTCTTTTTTTCTGGCCTTATGTTTGTGTGTCTTATATATTCAAAAAAGAAGAGTTGGAGAAGTTATGTAAGCTATGCAAAATGCATATAATGTGAACTGCTTTGTGTAATCTCTTGATAAACAAATACAAAAAAAGAAAGAAAGAAACTGGCCAATATACTAGCAGCATATCACATAGCACTCATTTATTTTTAGGTTTGGGGGGGGGGGGTTGCTTTAAGTAAACTGTGTGTAGCGTGACAGTTGTGTACATAAAACTATGCAAAATTGTTCCCTCCACATAAACCAATAAGGAAATGCTCAGTTTGGCAACAGATCTGGTATTCAAAGTGTCCCACACTCTGATGCCAGACGAGGACACACTGATGGGTGACAAAGAGAACAAACCTGAACTCCTGACCTCTGACCCCTACACTGAGGGCATCCCATGGCTCTGTTATGTTGTGTGTGGGCCATTTATCCTCTTAGGGGGAAGGATCACTACAGAATACAAAGTTGTTCTCATTGTTTCCTTTTATTTATTTATTTCACATTTATACTTGCTGTATGTCTTCAAGTCTAGCATATAATTCTTGGTACAAACCAGTTTCTGCCACATATTTCATTGCATCATTATTACCACATGAATGAGCAGAGTAGTTACAGTACTGCAACACGGTTGATCAGCAACACTTTATTGTTCATGCAGGGTAATGTTTACAAGGTGGGATTTTTCTTGTGGCTCTTTCTCTAATCCTCTGGCAAAGAAAAAAAAAACACCATATCACATCATATCATAACTTTCAAAAATATATAACATGGATATTGTTTTTTGTTTTTTTAAATGCTAAAATAAAATAATGAGTGCATTTTCCTTTGCTGACATGCGGACTGATAGACAGAGGAACAGAAGAGCAGATGATGTGAAAGACAAAGAGACCATCCATGAGTCTGTGGATGCACTCAACCTAACTAACTTTCATTTTTGCCAGTGCCTTGTTCAAAGGTACCCCAGCAGGAGTTGTCGTAGTGTTGCTGTTAATAGCTCTCGGCTGGCACATGTGTGCAGTAACAGAAGCCAGTGTGTGTAGCTGGTTTTGTCACTTACGTGCAACATTTCATTTCTTGAAATTACATTCATTGGTGGAATATCTGTTTGATCCACATGTTCAGCATACGCTTCAGTATCTGTGCAATATCCACTGTTTCTAAGTGTGCAATAGCTGCTGTTCACGCTCTCCATTAACCTGGTACTCTGTAATATATATATGGGTATCCTTTTATACTTAACCTTTTCTATATTTTTATATCTTGCACTGCAATTTCTTATTTTTATAATTTGTATTTATATATTTATATTTGTTTATTTTGCACTGTTACTCTGCACAAGAATTAATTTGTACCCAAACCTTTCGTGTGAGTATAAATGGCAAATAAAGTATCTTAAATCTTGAACTTGGAAAGCTGGTTAAACTCTTTTATTTGTTTGAAGAAGTAGTTATTAGTGTCAGAAGAAGATTACCGATAACAAATACACAAAGGGACGGCCGTACTGCCGTACTGTACATACCGTATCTGGAAAAGTAGGCCAAAGCTGCCTTTGTCTGGGACATTTCTACATCTGAAAGCCGGCCAAAAGCTTTTTGTAGAACAGAAACATTTTATTTATATCTTCATTTTGTTACATATTAAAACTGAAGACATATTTCATGATATTCAGACTTATTCATAAAAAAAATTAATACTAGAGAAGTAGTTATGGGTGCACTGTGTGAGGAGAGAGCAACTGATCCTGTCCACAGAGACACTGCATGCATGCATTTAAAGGTGAATAACACTGTCAGTGTTCTCAGGACATTCACAGGTGATTACAACACAACAGGACAGACGAATTACTGTTATGTCACGACCCTGCACCAAACAGTCAGGTGGTAAGTAGCTCACACATACCCAGACGTTTGTGTTGATGTTGGCTGGCATTAATCTACTCCGAGCTGCTGTTACTGGGCATTTTTTATACTTGGTTTTTGTGTAGTTTGATTTCAGAAGGTTCAGAAAAGACACCAACAACGTGCAGTTTGTTACATGTTAAACTTTTGTTGTTTCCAGCTTTGTTCATACATGACAGTTCCCTGTTCTGTAGCTGTGGTTCATGCTGATCATTGTTGCACTGAACAGCCCGATAGATTGGCAACCTGTGCAGGGAGCACCTGGCCTCTGGGATAGACTCCAGCCCAGCCGTGATACTGAAAAGAATAAGCAGAGGAAAACCGATGGATGGATGAGTGGATGGGTGGATGGGTGGATGGGTGGTTGTTGTACTTAACAAAACAGACCACTAGATGGAGGTAGTGGTTTTAATTTCATCAACAACAGTACCTATTATCCATTGTTCTTTGTATCTTGTAGTTTTTTATGGTATTTGGTTTTTACTCCATATGGTGTTTGTTCTGATTCTCAGCCTTTACTATATTATCAATACATAGATCACAAAAAGATTAGGTCTGCTAAAAATATTATTTTATGGTGTTTTTCAATCATCTCTTTTAGCTTTTTGTAATTATTAATGAGATAATAACGCATGCAGACAAGACAGAAGAGAGGAAAATATGTTTTTGTCCTTTATGAGCCATTAGTGTGACTCTGAGTGAGACCCGATTCAGTTCAGGTGTCTCTAATTGCAGGAAAAACAGGTGTGACAGGTCTGACTGCTAAAAAGGTTAAATGTTATGGTTAACTGTCAGATGTCTGCTGTTAAAAAGTCCAATAAAGTGATCATGTGGCAGAAAAAGCAGGAAAAGTGTAGATAAACTAACAATGAGAGCTGGGTTTTATTTAAACCATCAGAAGAAAAGTGTTTTAGGAAGTAGTATTGTTTATAAATTAGCTCTAAAACAGTACTAAGTTATGTGTATTGTGGATGTGACTCCATCATTTTACAGGTTTAATGCCTGTAAATGCACACTTATCACATGCAATCCTGTAGTGGGTGTGCCCACACAGGGCCCACATGAGTTTTTGCCCTTTGGGGCCCCTGTATGGGTTTTGGGTCACATTTGGGCAACCCACTGTGGGCCCTGGTACCAGCGTAAAATATGGGGCATATCTGGGCCCTGCACTGTGTGGCCTGGGTGAGGCCCAAGTAGGGCAACTCACAACTAGAGGGTGGGCATACCAGGCCCCACTGTGGGCCCCTTTCTGCTTAGTGTGGGAAGCCCACAGTCAGCTCACAGTGTGCCCCACCGGGGCCCATCTGAGCCCCAGATGTGCCCAACACTGTTGCTGTGCTGCATACTTCTACATGTGCTACATAAATAAAATTTTATTATTTAATAAACAGCACAGTGTTTTTCTGCTATGACATGTATTTTATAGTGATATTGCATTACCTCAATAGCATACAAGGGCACACTTGTCCTACCAAAGGCAGAGACTGAAGTTTAACTGTTTTCATGCATGCATTTTGAATTATTTCAATTTCCAAAGATCCTGTGATAACAAAAGGGGAAGTAAATAATTACAGACACAAAGTAAACAAATAAAGCACGGTTATCTGTGTTAGCTGCATTTCTGGTCAGAAATGTTGTGTTGACAGTCAACAGTGTTTGGTGTTGTCTTGTTCTTGTGTGTCCCTCTTTGCGTCGACGCGTCACATATTTGCCCACTGGGTCACTGAAAGACCAAGTTTCTATTTGTATTTCAAGTAAATATCTGAACTTCTTTGAGCTGCTTATGTGAGTTGACCCACATAAGCAGCTGAGTTGTTATTGCTGTGGAACCACTTTAACCCTTTTGGCTGCAATCACAGAACTCTGCAGAGGGGTGAAAAACGGAGCCGCATATTTTTCCATGTTTTTCTGCTGAAAATGGATCGTCCACACTATTTACCAACACTGGCGCATGCTCTAAATGTATTTCACCCAGAAAAAAAAAAGAACTTAGTGGCCTTTCTTAAAGGGTTGAATAAACACTCCAAGGTCTAAATATTGATGCCAATACTTAGCTTTCACCACCATCTTTCCAGCCTTCAGAAATCTATATTAGATTTACCATATAGAGGGTCCCTGCCTGATAAAGAGTGCAGTGAACTGAGGGAGCTTTGCCTTTCCGCTCATTTCTCTTCTCCTCACTACGAAGCACAAAGCCGATTCAAGTCAACTACTTCCCGGCTGCTTTTCTAAAGGCAGAGGGGGTACGGCAGCGAACAACGGGCACCGGCGTTCAACCCCCGGCCCAACAGGAAGTGCTGTGGGGTTGCTATGCAGCTCTGCTCCCCAACTGCAAGAACTCTGGGTTCCCTGTTAACAAATGATCTGTGATGTGGGCAGTATGGTGAACTATTGCAGCAGGCACTCCAGAAGCTCTACAGTAAGAATAGATCAAGGCTTGGATGAAAGAAAGAATGAGGGAGAGTGATAGTTTGTCCTTGGCACTGAAGTGTTGTTGGGTTTGTGGCCTCTTCTCCTTCCTTTTTTCTCCGGTCCTTCTTTCCTCAATCCTCCTGTTTTGTTTCCCTCCACTTCTCCTCCCTCTCTACCTGTGTCCTCCCTCTGCATCTCTGCTTGGTTCATCCTCCATTTGTGGCTGGTCTTACTCCCTCAGAGTGGTTCCCTTTCATTCAACCTTCTTTCACTGTTTCCACTTCCTTTGAGCTGCTAAAACGTCTTATAAACGTATCAGCAAGTTCACATCCTGTGCAGAGTTGATTCAGTAAATTACTAGCAATGATATGATCCATCTATCCATCCATGCATCCATCCATCCATGCATCCATCCATCCATGCATCCATGCAACCATCCATCCATCCATCCATCCATCCATCCATCCATCCATCCATCCATCCATCCATCCATCCATCCATCCATCC
>JAVDPK010017453.1:0-12965 GCA_034780415.1 Cichlasoma orientale | reverse complement strand
CATTTTTGGGGTTTGATGCACAGTGATTCCAATAGGCTCCTACGCCGACTAGTCGTCGGCTTCGGGCCTAATAAATAAGCCACAATCCTTACTGTGATGAAGAGACTACGAATCAGTTTATGTGTTGGGCAACATTGGGCTCAACTTTCCTGGCTTTATAAAATAAAACATAAATACCTTTAATAATATAAATTTACTGAATTGGTGTAAGATAATAAATGACAGCAGAGCAAAACTAAATAGATTTTCACCTATCGTGGGGGTCTCTGGAACGTAACCCCTGCGATAGGTGAGGGATCACTATAGTGCAAACATTTTTTTTTTACATAATTGTAAGGTGTTATGTGACAAGTATTTTAATATTTGCTTAGGTAGTGCCAAAAACCAAAAGTGTGTATTTTTAGGCTGTCTGAGGTAGCACTGTGCTTCTGGTAACTTGGCTCTACATTTTCATGGCTTATCAAACAGAGCTGGTAATGTAAGATGCCTCATTTTCCCGCTAGTTGACTTTTCTGTTGTAGGACATTAATTAATTTTGTTATCCAGTTAAACTGACACCATCCATTATAATATTTCAGACAGGACTGATGACACTTGCTGCCTACCTCTAAAATTAACATTATCGTTTTATTAGCCATAGCCACTAACCGCTACCTCAATGATAAAACTGCTGATGCGGCTATTGGATAAAGGTAGCGTCAGCCTCTCTCTTATTTCTACAGGGCTGCTACAGCGCATGATACAACCCTGACAATTATCAGGGCTTAGGAACCAGAAGTAGAAGCACGCTAGCTTTTGACCCCCTGAGGCTGTGTTTGTGGCTACTGGGTAATTGCTAATAATTAAGCAGCTTACATTAATGGCCAGGTTAACATTTATCATAACTGTTTAATACTTCAGTGTTGATGAAATGGGAGCTTTACTGACCTCTCGAAATTCCTCCTGAAGTGTTGTTTAGTGTTATAAATGTCAACTACTTCAACTGTTAGTGGGGGAAGGGCTGTGTGAAGTTGTGCACTAACTGGTGCCATTAACAGTGCTGCAAATGATTATCTAATCTCATAGTAATTTTTAGCATTAATTAGTATCGGAGAATCATTTTTGACAACTCTAGCCACCCTCATTTCTCCTTTCCTCCTCCCAGACTGAGGGCACCTCTGTTTACTGTTCCTCACACACATGCCACACACATACAATGTGTGGAGGTGAGCAACTAACTGACAAAGTGAAATATTTATGAAGTTAGTGATAACATGTTACCGTAAGTGCAGCGAAAGCTTCCCACAAAGTGCTACACCATACATAATGACAGTGAGAGCGAGCAAAAAAAGAGTTAGGAACGCTTTCCTTCCTTCTCTTTTGCTCTCAGTTGTTGAAGCTTTTCAGTTGCATTAATTCATTTGACTACAGTTTACAGTTACATTAAAAACGTTTACAAAGACTCAAGAAAAGAAAAGCTAGCAAATGATACCTCCAAACTGCCTACCCTTTGCTGTTAAATTCCTCCATACTACATTAGCTTTCCCACTAGTAACAGTTTCACTACTGTGGATGAGTGGGGAAGTAAACAGAATGCATAGTTTTACAGGTTTATTGACACTCAATCCATTCAATTCAGTTCTGTATTCAGTTCGGAATATTGATATCTGACCTCAATATTGGATTGGTGCATCTCTAATTGTACTGTGCATGTAATTACAGTTGTAATTACAACTGTAATTACAGTTGACTCAATGAACCTTTTTAAAACATCTTTTCTAAAAACATCTCAAGATGTTCATCTGTTCTGTAAACAGATCACTTACTAAATGAGAAAAATAATTTAACAAAAAATGCCTTCTGTTGTCTGTCCCAGGATTTTGAATCCACACCTTTACACTTTAAAGAAGGGGGAACATGGCCCGTGAATTAAAATGGGGCTGACATCCCTATATCCCTATGCTTTTAAAAGTGTTTAAAGCATTCTGACATTAAGTTTAATATACTGTATGGTCATTGCTACTATGATATTAGGATCAAATAAAAAATATATACAGTGTAGTAATAAACTCATTATTCCCCTCATGTAGTCCAACTGGTGAAATAACTAGTAAATATATTTAACTGGCAACTTTTAAAATAGTTATTTCCACTTTCAAGGGGAAAGAAGTCAAATCTCTGGGGTCAGCTTCCCAAATATCCCCTACATCACATGTGACAATGCACTGAAAATATTTTGGACAGAACTCATAAACAGGTCTCACTTTTTTTCTTAAACTTTGATCCTGGTGATTGACGCCAAAATTACAGCAAATAAGATAGAATTTACCAGTGCCAGACAGTTATATTAATCTGTCCTTTCACATGTGTCTGAAGCTGCCTAGTTCCCAAATTTTGTGATTAAGAACAAGTCAGTCATTTTTTATGAAACTCTTTCTTTCCCTGGAACAAAGGGGAAAATAAAAACTGCTGCTTTAAACATTAATATGGAGCAAAATTTCACAACCAGTGCATCCCTAATGAAAACAATAATAAGTTGCAGTCTTAGTCCAGAGTACAAGGTGCAACTCAATCCTAAACAAACTTCACTGTTGTATAGTGTCTTTTTAACCACAGTTATTATTCACTAGACTAGTTATTATACTAGACTTAAGCCTTTTCAGTTTGCAGAAATACCTCAGGCATTAATAAAATCCTAAATAGAACTGAAAATGTGTAGGATTACATTCAGCAAGACACCAACCACATCAATGTATCCTGTCATGTAAAAAATCAATCAATCAATCAATCAATCAGGAAAGAACTGCTAAAATTCTTCACTACTATTCATTGATCTAATATAACAGGGTGAATTAAAGTAGACTTTTGTTTTCATGTCAACACTGACCCAAAATAACGGAGCCTGGCTTCATGTCAGAACAACATGTTATTGTACCCATGATACATCCAGGAAGTCATGGCCAAGGGGGAAAAAAACAGGGCACTGGCTACCTCAGCTCAGAAACACATTGCAACGCGACAACAACAACCAATGTCTGTTAAAATAACTGTCCCGAAGCACCCAGTGTACCCAACGGACTGCAGAACAGGCTGACAACATTTTTTCACATGGTGAGGTAAATATAATGTGATAATCAGAACCGTGTAAAACATGCAAATCAACACTAATGCACGCAACTCTTAAAATGCATCACAGTATAAACAAAAACATGCGGCTGTAATGTATGTGCAGTAGAACAGGGGGAAAAATCAGCACTATGCATTGTGTGGAATAGTCCAACCTCTGTGCGAGTGTGTAAGCGTCACTTAAAAAAAGACATCATCAGAATAGCAGATGTTTTCTTTCACCTACCTGCCTGAACTGATTATTAAACGCTGATTGTTTTGGTTTCGAATCGCGGTTAAAAAGCAAGGAAAAACTGGGGGGGAAACAAATAGCCCCGTTTCGGGTAAAGCTGCAGCGAGCTGTTGTGATACTCTGGCAGCGTTATGTCCGTATATCGTTGTCTTGTGAATGCCAGCAGAGAAGTGGAAACAGAGCTGTGGAGGGTCTTTAACACGCCGCCGGCTGGCACCGCTAGCTAAATGGAGGATGCTTAGCTCGCGCTGTTAAGTTTGTGTAGCACTCTCTTTTCTCGCCTTAAACTGACTGCGAAGTAGTTATTCACATGATAATAAAAGCAGCTCACTAATTTCCTGGAACCGGTATTCTTGATAATAAGTGCCCAGGGAACTTACCTTGTATCTGCTCCAGCTGCCACACGATAAAACCGCTTGATTGTAGTTACGTTAGCTTAGCTAAACAATGTTAGCTTAGCTACTAGTGTCGCAGTCGGGCCATTAAGACAAGGCTGCTTGATGACCGTGTTATCGAGCAGCAGCTAGTTGAGCTATTCATAATACATTTTACGCTTTTCACCTCACACACAAAAAGGTACACTAATTTATTCATATGGTAACAGTTATTTTCGTATATGGTAATAAACATGAGGTTAACTAACCCCAGCTGAGTTAATTAGAATAGATTTTTGCAGTGTGTGCTTTGGCATGTAGAGCCTGGCTGCTCAGTATACCTTGCTCATTGCTCAGTGACCCTCTAATATATTAATATATTCATGAGATCACAGGGCTAATGTCTCCCACAGAGAAAGGCATTTACCTGTCCCTCCTCATACAAGTCTGGCAGCTGACTGACTGCAGACCAGAGTAGCAGTCATTACAGAGGAAAATAAGGAGGGATATTGCTGTGGTGGTGGTGGTGGTGTGTGTGTGTTTGGGGGTTGGGGTTATTATCAAGCATGAGGTCACCTGCTAATGATCACTTATGTTTGATCCATGAACCATGCAACATGTGTGATTTCCACTCACTGCCATCATGCATGCACCTGCAATGCACATGTTTCACAGTATTAGCTCCTTGGCAGCGCACATGTCTGCAAAACACACACACACTCAGACAAAGTGTGTGTATCACTTGAAGCCTGGCAGTATTTTAGCAGCAGGGCCAGTGTTTTGGAGTCATTAGAGGTGTCTGCAGTGTCTTGCCAGAGGGCAGTGCAGTGTGGAGAATAAAAAGTCCATCTTGCCTGTATTTTTCCAGACCTCTGTTGCCCTGGAAACAGGTTCCCCAGATTTCTCATTTCTTCATTTTTCTCTACACTATCCATATTACCCCACCACCACCTCCACCTCTACACTTCATGCTGCAGCTGCCTGCCCCCCCCCCCGACCTGCCGCATAGTACAATCACACACAATTCCAGTGTACTGCAGTCATTTCACAATGTCAAAGAACACCTCCTTTGCTATGCACATTCCTTTGCTATACACACAAAAATATGAGAGGTTGCACACAGCTGAGGCACTGACGCCACTCTGACTTTGTGGCAGAACAGCTATCATTGCTGCAACAATCTGACCTCGAGGAGAAAGAAAAAAAATCATGGTGATGGGTAGGACTGAGGAGAGAGAGGGAAAAGCAATGCTGGCTGCACTCTCAGATTCACGTCTGTTTTTGATAGAGGCACGGTCAAAGTAGTGCTTTTGCTTCTCTAAAAACATTCCTCCTATCAAATTAATTATCCTCATGGGAGCATTCTGTAGAGTTAACACAGATGGGTGTCCATACTGTACACACCTATTTCATAACTGTAGGCGTCATTTGAAACATCCGTGCCTTTAAATCCCAAAGAGAGGAAGCATTCTGGATTTGTTGCCAGTGGTCGCAGTCACACAGGAGAGATGCTCTGTGTCCTCACATTCAGGCCTTTTTAAGTCATCCTTGTGTTTCTGTGCTCTTGTGTGTGCATTCCTTTGTAGTGACTTGTCTTTGGCAGCAAGCAGAACATTCCAGGGAAATGGCTGACCCAGAATAACACACATGCGCAGGATGGCTGAAGCAGCGAGGTCCTCCTCCCTTTCATTGGCCGAGCTTGCAGAAACTTCTGTTTCCTGACAAATACATGACATTTCATATGGGAAAAGCATAGGCACATGTTCTGTGTAGATGCAGCTGGGAACGAAGCACACATGCTTGCCATAAGAACACAACATCCAACAGCTACTACACAACAACACTTTCATGTCCACTAGAAATAAAAGATCCTAAGTTGCACCCAGTGTCATCAACCCAAAAAGTTTACCATACTTTGTCTTTCCCATTAATTGTTAATTACTGCTTACATTCTCCATCACATGGACCTTAAAAGGCACCCATTAAGCTTTCACTTACAATCATATAAAAATATACAGCATAATAATTAAATAATGAGGTCAGCATATGTACACAAAATGAGTCAAAGCTCAGGCATCAGACTGCTCTAAATGTTCAGTTTCGGGTTGTGAGATCTGTGTGACATCACTGAGAGCAGATATCCCCAGTATGGTTATCTCAGGCACAGAAGCTCCACCCACCCAGCCCTCCTGGTGTTCAAAAGGCTCACTCTATTTATGAGAGGCAGTCAGTCAGAAAAAAGGTGCCTTATAAAGGACAAAGAAGGGAGCTAAAATGGCTTGCTTCAGACAGTACAAGATGTATGAGGATTATTTTAACTGAATCAAAGTTGCCAGCCTCGATAGCTGGGGATCTGTCCACCAGGCCCATGTCTCTTCTTTGGGCTGTACCTGGCTGGACCCCACGGGGTAAGGCCCGGCCACTAGGCACTCTCTCTCAAACACTGTCCCTAGGCTTGGCCCCAAGGTGGTACCCCTTTTACGTAGGGTAAGCTGTTCCCTTGGTCTTTTTTCCACAAGGCTCTGAATCCATCCGTCCCAGTCAGGGACAGTCAGTTGCTGCCCCAGCTGAATGAGTTTAATTATCTCAGGGTCTTGTTCATGACTGAGGGGAGAAGGGAGCAGGAGATTGACAGATGGATTGATTCTGCTGCTGATGTGGACGCTGCTGAGCATGTGAAGAGAGCTGAGCATAAAAGCAGTCAGTCATCCTATGTCCCTACCCTCATCTATGGTCACGAGCTTTGGGTGATGACCGAAGGAACAAGACTGTGGATACAAGCAGCAGAATTGAGCTTCCTCAGAAGGGTGGCTGGCCTCTCCCTTAGAAATAGGGTGAAACGTGTAGTCATTTGCGAGGGGCTCAGAGTAGAACTGCTACTCCTCCACATCGAAAGGAGCCAGTTGAGGTGGTTTGGGCATCTGACTAGGATGCCTCCTGGGCTCCTCTTGGGTGAGGTGTTCCGGGCATGTCCTACAAGCAGAGGCCCCAGGGCAGACCCAGGACACACTGGAGAGATTATATCTCTCAGATGGCCCGGGAATGCCTTGATGTTCCCCCAGATAAGATGAGCAGAGGTCTGGGTTTCTCTCCTTAGGCTGCTGCCCTCGCAACCCTGCCCCAGATAAGAGGAAGAAAATGGATGGATGGATGGATGGATGGAAGTTGTTTTACTAGTGTCCAAGAGTAAAAGATGTGGAGTTGATAATAAGCACTCAAAGTACTTTTTACTAAAAGCCACATTCACCCATTCACACACAAACATTTGTATATATGTATATTTGTATATATACTTTGTGTTTAATCCTGGATTGTGGTTCTGATTGCCCTCCCTCTTTCTGTTGTCCATAGAGCCTCAGAGTTGACACTGGGTGGAGACCCTCTTACACTGTGAGGAGTTTCTGTGTCTGTGACATCTATCTCCTCCTGTGGCCAGCTTGTTATTCTGATGACTGGTAGGGTGTATGTATTGATGGCTTGGAATCTTATTCCTATCATTCATCTGGCTTCTCAGCACCTGTCTTACCTTCTGGAGGTATTTAGCTGTGCCTTTGCACATCTTTATCATGGTTCCCGCTGGCCCGTGGGATACAGAGGTACTTGGCTTTTGGCAGTTCCATCCCTTCAGTCCCGATCACCTTCCCTCTCTTTGCAACTATTTGGCCACACGCTGAGAGGGAGGAAGGTTGAGGGCCCAATGTGCAGACTCGGGAGGCAAAAGTCAACTCAAAACCTTTATTAGCTGGCAGGTTACAAAGTTAACAAGGCTACGGTAAAGCAGGTCAGGAGCAAACACACTGCAAGCTAAGACACAGGACAAAAGCAGAGAGTGCACAACTGGCAGGGAAACCTAATGTTTAATAATTCATAATTAACTGAATTACTCTTTGGTGCAGTTGAGGATGCTATATCGATTGTTCTTTCTTTGTGAATTTTTATGCTTAAATTGCTTTTTGCTGATTTTTTTGTTTTGTTTTTTGATGAGCTTTGGTGGTCTGGGAGCAGACACAGTCTTTATGGTGATGGGGTTTCTGGGGGATGAGTTACAGTCTGCACCAACGGGCACTGCGCTGAAACAATTCAGGAAAGGACTATTCCACAACATTCCAGGTCCTGTTGTGAAACTTTATTAGTCATAAACAGATCTAACTTCACTTTTTTTTAACATTGGATGCACTTGTTTGATTTTAATAAATAAATAGTCTGAGAAATAAAAACTCCACGTTGAAAGTGAAAATACTGCAGTCAAAATGCTAACTACCTTAGCATGTAGTAAAAGTACTAATAACACTGTATAACACTGTCACAACCTATTTGACGATTCTTACAGACACATTAATGTGTAAAGAACCATTTCCATAATGAAATCTTTAAATAAGATGAAAGGAATTTAAAGAGTTTGTTTAGATACTCATTATGTCAAATATTTATCTGCAAAGGAACAACTGTAATTTAAAAACTCTAAAAAATAAAAGTAGAGTGAAAAATACAACAGTTTCCTTAGAAATCTATTTACCTCCACCGAGGAGGTTTTTGGTAGAGTTTGCATGTTTATGTTTCATTCTGTCTGTAAACACAAACTTAATGATTTATTAGTCAATAGTTGACACAAAGTCTTATAACTGCGAAACTACGATACTTACAAATGTGGTGTTTATTTTCAACATATAGAAAGCACCATATAAAGATTTAAAATGTGTCACATTTGACCTCTGAACTCTCCTTCAAGGTCATCAGATCGATCTGAAGGTCAAAGTGATAATTATGCTATGTAAAGTTATTTAAAACTGTGTTTCTTACATCCATTGTTTGTACTGACAACATACAGACAGAGAATAATATATGGGGATTCTAAATATCACATCGATCCAGAACTCGGACCTCTTCTTCAAGGTCACGGTTTCATTAGGTCAAACATTCATAAACTCAAACTTTATCTTTAAAACTATGATCAAAATTCAAGCACCTGTGTTTGTATTGGAAACATTTGGAAAATTATACTGACATGTGGGGAGTCTAAATATTACATTATACACTGCTCAAAACATCTAATCCCAGACCTATTAAAGATGGTAATGTTGCTCCTGCAGGAATACTGTGAAAACACATCAGAACTTAATGGTGAAAAAAAATCATCTTGGATATATCTATACTGATACATACTGGGTAATGTGTTAAGAATGAAAGGATGCAACTTTGTTTGATAGAAATGAAAATTATCAATGTACAGAGGGCTGAATTCAAAGACACCCTAAAAAAAAAGTATAAAAATAATACAGCTGGGTAGTCCTTTTTGCCAAAATTTCCCTGCAGCAACTCAAAATGATACTCAGTAGCTTGTATGCCCCCCATTGTGCTTGTATCTTTCATCATCCAGGGAGTGCCTGCATACTCCTGCCACATGAAGCCGGGCATTGTTGTGCACCAGGAGGAGCCCAGGACCCACTGCACAATAGGTCCAAAATTTTAATCCCACAACTAATGGCAGTCAGGGTGCCGTTGCCTAGCATGTAGAGATCTGTGCATCCCTCCATGGATATGTCTCCCCATACCATCACTGACCCACCATCAAACCAGTCATGCTGAACAACGTTACAGGCATCATAACGTACTCCATGGCTTCTCCAGAGCCTTTCACATCTGTCAGATGTGCTTCGGGTGACTCTGCTCTAATCGGTGAAAAGCACAAGGATGTGAAAAGTGGCGGATCTGCCAATTCTGGTATTCTATGGCCAATGCCAATCAGGCTCCATGGTACCAGGCAGTGACCCACCCTCAGGAAGTCTGTTTATGATTGTTTGATCAGAGACTTTCATGTAGGCCTCTGGCAGTGCTCATCATGTTCCTCCTTGCACAGAGGAGCAGATACTGGTCCTGCTGATGGGCTAAGGACCTGCTATGACCCTTTCCAGCTCTCCTAGAGTAACCGCCTGTGCGACCTCTGTAGGGTCCAGGTATTGCTTCATGCTACCAGTAGTGACACTGACTCTAGCCAAATGCAAAACTAGTGAAAAAACAGTCAGAAAAGATGAGGAGGGAAAAAAATGTCAGTGGCCTCCACCTGTAGTGTAGTTCATATCCAAATATCATGTCACATTTGACCTCTGATCTTTCACATCTGTCTTTCTTTCAAGTTGACCCCAAAATGCATTATAGCTTTAATGAAAGTATTGGCAAGCGAAAGAGAATTAATCCAGATAAATTAAAATAATAATAATAATAATAATAATAATAATAATAATAATAATAATAATAATAATAATGATAAATGTTTACTCAACATTATGTCATCTATATTAAAATAGGTTTCAACAGAGTAAATAACCAAAGCCTTTTCACTTGTTTTTACAGCATTACAAACTTCTTTATTATTATGATTATCTACCATAGCCAATGGACTCAAAGTCCAACACAAGGTGGTGATTTTGTGCAAACACGAATGTAAACAAATCACAACTGGCTCACTACTGCCATCTAGTGTTTCATAATTAAACTTCAGTAAATGCAGTGCAATGTACACGCAAAATTCAACTTCCACTGCAAGTTTGTTTGTTGTTTTGTAACTTGTTTGTTTGTTTGTTTTTAGTCATAAATAATATTGTATATTCTTCATAGAATTATGGAGATATACTTTAACTGCCCTAAACGGTTTCCTTTCTAGATTTCCTCTGTGTGGTGGCCAGGCTTACTGTAGGTGAAAAGCTAGAGGGCTTTTTTTTGTTTGTTTTTTAGACAGCCATCACTATCACCACCAAAACAAACTGCCTTTTCAGCTTTTACGATGTCATGAGTCTAATTATATTTATGAATGTTTTAATTATTGTGACTATGCATTTGTGATATTGGTTCCTACTATCTGTTGCAAAAGAGATCCCGAGTGAGACTGAGTGAGTAAATAAAATAGAACTTATCTCTGTCATACGGACTGAAAGCTTTGCTGCAGCAGCCAAGTGGTGCAAAGTGTTCACAATAAAAAAAAGAAAAAAAGAAAAGCAAACCAAGAAAAAACAAACAAAAAAACTAGGAGAAGGTTTATATTTGGAATTACACCAGTCCTGAAGCTGCAGTGCAGTCATTGAGACACTGGGAGCCGGGATTAATTCCGTAATAATTTTCAGTTCAGTGAATATAGTACTACAGTAGCGTTTAATAGCAAAATATTTTAAAACAAACAGAAACAACAACAAAAACTTCCTTGTGTTACAAAGTGATCACAGGCCGTTTCCTGAGTAATGACTGTCAATTTAACCAGTAATACACATGCAGCCAATGACGCTGCAGAGCGGCAGCTGCTGACCTCACTTTCGTTTTCGTCTCAAAGTGAAAGTTAGCTAAAGGTCCTACTCTGTGTGCGTTTGCCTCGTAGGGACCGCTTTCACATTGTGGTGCACACAAGAAAGTAAACATTAAGTTCGTTAAATGTGAACACAGTCTGCGGTGAAAGGTGAGTTTACTGAACCGACATGTTTTATGTGTAAAGGTGGGACTTTAACCTGAGGAGATTATGGCTTATAGCCTTTATGTGAGTTTTGAAGGTGGCTAATTTTACTTTCAAACACTGACATTTTAAAGACTGTTGGAACCAATAACCTCGCATTCTTCAGCGTAACAATATTACAATGAAACTGCACACAGAAGCTCTACAGCGAACAAGTGAGCCCTCGCGCGAAGTCGCGGTCAAGTCAGCCGGAACTAGAAATTTGTTGCACCTTACTTCTAGATAATACGGTACGGGTGTCCAGTGACCCAGAAACAGCAACTCTGACCATTTTATTGCACAGTCTAGTAGAGGTTTTGCTACAGGCAAAATTCTGTCAAATTGCAGTGTTGTATTTATGATATTGTCATTTTTACAGGAATACTGTAATTGTGATTTTACTAGGCTTCTGACAGAGAGGCAGTTCTAACTGGTGACATGGTTGGAACATTTGCGGAATAGTGAATACATTAGATAAAGGATGTTGATGATGGAGCTGGCAGGCAAAAGGAAAAGAGGAAGACTACAGAGAAGATTCATTGGCGTAGTGAAGGAGCAGAGGGATGGTGTGATGGAGGAGGAGGAGGAAGATGATCTGATGTGGTACCAGTTGAAAAAATAATTTGTCTAAACTTGTTTTTATATACAACACGTTTAGACAAATTCTTCTTTTTGATCTTCTTTCAGTTGGTAACAAACCAGATCATCTTCCTCCTCCATCACACCATCCCTCTGCATGTGCCCCTTCACTACATCCATGAATCGCCTTTGTGGTCTTCCTCTTTTCCTCCTGCCTGATCGGAGGTGCTTCCAGAATTTAAAATTTTTATTTTTACTTTATTTTTCCAGCAGGGTGGTGCACTGGACCGTCTGCATTGAAAACAAACCAGCCCACCTACCTACTGATGAAAATAATTGCTGCATGTGTCCTTCCTAAGTACACAGAGTTTGGTCACACAATCGCATTAGGCAGCTTACAACTACAACATGCATTAATTTGAACAGTAGAGTGCAAAGGTCTTGAGTCACCCCTCATTTGTTTATATTTTGCTTCCAAGGAGAACGCCTTCATTGTGTTTGTATGAAGATCTTACAAAGTTTTTCTTTTGGCTGCTTTTCACACATTTTCAGTTCAACACTAAGAAACACCTGTCTGGCTGAAGGGGAACGTGGAGTATGCAGTGTAAGAGCTTCTCTATCTAGTTTCATTGTAGTATTGTTACTTACACTGATGAATGTTATTGGTTCCATCAATCTTTAATCTGTAGCATGTTGAAGGTTCATTCTTTACTGACTGGTTCTATGTTCTCCCACAGTCTGTCCATGTTTTTTTCTATGCTGACCACCAGACAGTTGGCATGTGACCTTTAGCTTGTCAAAATGATATAATAACCTAACAAAACATTTAAACAGGTGTATAAAATCAACACCTAAGCATGCAGACTGCTTGTACGATCGTTTGTGAAAGAATGGGTCGCTCTCAGGAGCTCAGTGAATTCCACTGTGGTACCCTGATAGGATGTCATCTGTGCAACAAGTCCAGTTGTGAAATTTCCTAACTACTACATATTCCACAGTCAGCTGTTAGTGGTGTTATAACAAAGTGGAAGCGAGTGGGAACGACAGCAACTCAGCCATGAAGTGGTAGACTGTGTAAAATAAGTAGATGCTGAGGTGCATCGTAATCAGGGGTCGCCAAGTTTCTGCAGAGTCAATCACTACAGACCTCCAAACTTCATGTGGCCTTCAGATTAGCTCAAGAACAGTGCATAGAGAG
>JAVDPK010017452.1:0-12970 GCA_034780415.1 Cichlasoma orientale | reverse complement strand
CACCTTACAATATAAAGCGCCTTGAGATGACTGTTTGTTGTGATTTGGTGCTATATAAATAGCGCCTGTCTGGGACGAGTTGCTGCCCCAACTGGAGGAGTTTAAGTGAGAAGAGGTGAGAGTGGAGAGTGAGACTGCCAGACAGACTGTGGCAGCATCTGCATTGATCTGTTGTGGTGAAGAGAGAGCTGAGTGTAAAAACGAAGCTGTCAATTTACCAGTCAATCTATGTTCCTACCCTCACCTATGGTCATGAATAAGGGTAGTGACCGAAAGAATGTGGTCACGGACACAAGCGATGGAAATGAGTTTTCTTCGAAGTGTGGCTAGGTTCTCCCTTAGAGACAGGGTAAAGAGCTTGATCATTCAAGAGGGACTTGGAGTGGAGCCTTTATTCCTTCACATTGAAAGGTACCAGTTGAGGTGGACACTTCCTAGACGAGGAGTTCTGGGCATGTCCTACCGGGAGGAGGCCCTGGGGCAGAGATTACATCTCTCCCTCACCCCGGATGAGCTGGTAGAGGTGGCCGGTGTGAGGGAAGTCTGGGCTTTTCTGCTTAGACTGCTGCCCCCTTGACCCAAACCCAAATAAGCAGAATAAAATGTATGCATAGAAAAAGATGTCGGCATGGAAATTTATAGATTGTACTTTAATCTGCAAGAAAATACAAACAAGCATGTTTGTCAGTTTCTAGTTCCATTATCTAGTCATATATTTTAATTTGAAGCAGTTAAGATAAAATTCCTAATCAATCACTCTTATTATTATTCTGTCGTCCTTTTAATTATTAGCTACATTTATAAATAAGAGCACAGGTGGCAACATTTCTTCTGCATGACCAGATGAGATACTGTCCCGCGATATAATTAAGTGCAGTTATAAATGCAGTTTATGACGATTGCTTCTTTTTATTGAAACAGCTGTCTGACAGGTCTGCGTGCATTAATGTGCATCAGTATCTTTTTTTTTTTTTATTACAGGAGATTACGGAGAGCAACAACCTAGGCCCAGATGCAGAATGGGGCAAAGGTGATGGATGTTAGACTAGATAAACAAGAAATGATATAAGCGGGAGGTCGTTACCTCTCAAGGAGGTGTCTACAGGACCATATTTTGCCATGATGACACAAATGCATGCATGAATGCAATGTCAAAACAATATTAGTCTCACTCTCATGGGCAGAAAATGAGGCATGATGCAAGATAAAAACTTCTTTCCATAGTGGTACTTTGTTGTTTTAGGATTAGGAATGAAACATTCTTTTTTATTTTTGAATAACCTCATGATTTACACTTTGTTAAGTCTCAGTAAATTAAAAACCCAGAGATATTCTCTTTAATATCATCAAATTTGGGACAAAAAGGTCCTTAAGTTTGAGAAGCTGAGGAGTTTAAGAAATTGTTTTCAATTTTGCTTGAAAAGTGAATGAAATGATCATTCTCGAGTATCTTTTGCTAATGCTGGCAGTTCATTGACGGGGTATGTGGTTGGGCATTTTATCTTAAAACAAGAATTGCTCTGAAGAAGGCGGTCCTACATATTTGTTTAATGTGTGCACTGAAGGACGTATCCTGATCAAAAATGAGATTACACGCTGTGCTGCTGGAGGCCAAGGTAATGCCATTCAGAGAAAGTATCCGGTTAGACACAATGTTTCTGTTATTTTAAGGTGGAGTACACTAAGCTTAGTTTTTTCAGAATCAAGAAAACAGAATCGAATTCTGCACTCGGGTCGAGCAGGACAAGCACAGACACCATAAGAAGATCATTACAGTCCTTCACTAGTGTCGTTCCTGTGCTGTGATGACCCCTAAATCCCAAGTGAAACTATTCAAATAAACCATTCCTCTCAAAAATGATTTTTTAAATTAAAGGAATGTTGGAAATCCGTATAGTTTGCTAAGATGGCTGGATCAGGTACGGGATTTTTACATTCGATTTTACATAAAATACTCTGCAAACTATCTAGTTAGGCTCCCTTGTCATGTTTCTGAAAACTGATAAAAAGCAACTCAACTTGAGAGTGGTTTCCCCATGACAGCGTCTTAGAATGTTTAATTCAAGTAACTTTTGGAGGTCCTGAAAGGTACTACTTTTCAATATTTCACAAAAAAGGGAAAGATTAGAGAAAAGCCTGAACAATGAATCCAGTGTGTCACAGAAAGACAGCTTTTTGTTCTTCCTTTCCTGTGGCTCATACCCTTCAAATGCATCTTACAAAACTTTAGATCGACTGGATGTCAAAGTTAGGAACCCCTTCTAGAAATTTACAAAATATATATAAATTGTATCTTTTAGGTGAAACTTCCTGCAAAATGACTGTTACTTTTAAAACTTAAAACTTTATTCTTACTTGGGATATTTTTAAAAGTACACTGCGTTGTTACTTTCATTCTTATTTTTTTTTGTTGTCCCTGACTGTAACTATAATTTGAAATTCCACCTCAGCTGTAACATCTCAGGCAAAACTAGTGTAGTCCCGATAAGCCTACAAAGCATGGTGTGACATGCTACTGTGTCATCACTCCTACAAACAGTACAGCGACCGGGCTGATGGGGGTGCTAAACTCTAAAAAGCTCCCGTGTAAAACTCTGCAACAACACTGCTGTTTGGGTGAAACTTGAAGAGACATCCAGCTTGTGTGTAACTGCCCTGAGGGATGAAATTCGGGCAGATAATAGAAAGCCAACATGCTTCCTCATGTTTGCTGACATACAAGCTAGCCCTCCCTTACCAAACTGTGGCAAGACTTTTTTTTTTCCTTTGATTACCTTCTGTTATATACTTGTAATGCTTTAATTTGCAGGTGCTTTGTAAAGAATACAGGTGTTACCATACTAAAAAGCAGTGTAACATGCAGGTAATTTGACAGGTGATAACTGTGAGTGTTTGACACATTGCTCACGTGAGAGAAGAAGAAAACAACCACCAAAAAAAAAGAAAAAAAAAAAAAACAGCCTTAGAGACAAAACAAGTCTTAAAGGTTAAGAGGTGCCTGCAGTCAAAAAACAGTTTTTTGCTTTAAAAATCACAGTTTGCACCTTCCTATCTCTTTGAGGTTGCAGTATAATGATGTGGCAAGCAAATGAGGGCTTTGACTTGATCCAGTGTAAGTGGCCTGTCAAAGCCGATATCCTATGGGGACACTGGAGGGTCAAGCTGCTTGCTTCAAGTCAAAGCCTTAAATTACACTTCCTCTCCTCCTGTAGGCGCCCTTAATAATCAGACTCACACACAGCGCAATAGATTTTACAGGAATCCGTTCACCTGGCAGTGAAATCAAATGGATGCACTTTGGCACAGTCAGTAAACAGTAATAATTAGTCAGTTGTTTTGGCCGAAAGCTTTTAGACTACTCCAGTATTAAGGTGAGGTAAAGGTTAACTGTCACTTTGTAGTTATACTTTTTCAGATCTAAAGAATTAAAAAAAGAAAAAAAAAAGAAAAAAATATATATATGTATGTATATATATATGTATGCTTATATAATATCACGGCATAAAGTTCAAGTGGTTCATTGAAAGCGTAACATTTTTTTAGACACCTAAAGTGGTACTTTTCACGAAACTATAATAATCTATTTACCCCACTAAATAAATAAACAGGGGTGAGTTTGAGCTAAAAGCGACGTTTTGTTTCATGCCTGCTGCAGTGAAATATAGTTCATCCGTTTCCTTCCACGCTGCCGGTCTGGCAGCCATCAAATAAAAAGAAGCAAAGCTGGGAAAAACGGGATGATTTTCCCCTTTCAATCCAGATCTTTGCTTTCGTCTGGGAAATCCCACGGACCCCCGCTACCGGTGAAAACTCCGCAGGAAAAACTCCCTGCCATTCCCTCCCAGACGCGCGCACGCGAGCGTCACGTAAGCCTGTGCAGCCAGCGTGAGCGCGCAAACGCTCCACACCATGCGGGAAGCCCCTGAATGGACATCAACGTGAGATGAGAAAAGGTTTGAGGTGTGGGGTTTCCCAATTTTCCTCCAATTGAACTCACACTTTTAAATACAATAGCCTTTATACTCTAGTATACTGGTCATTGGGTGCAATAAAGCTAAAAGACTATGAGCCAAAATTCAAGATACAGGTTATGACTCATGGTCATGCTTATATTAATTCCTTGCCAAATTTCCCTCCAAGTGAATTTACTATTAAATGCAATGGCCTTCACTGTGTATTAGATGCAATAAAGCTAAAAGACTAAGCGCCATAATTCAGGATATAGGATAAGACTGTCATATTTCTATTCACCCCTTGCAGTTTTGTGCAATGAATGCCTAATATGATATCGCCACACAAATGCAGGATAACGCGTGTAAACGTTCCGCAGGTCCTCTATTTACTCATAAACAGTGTCAGACGGCTGCTTCCGCACCGTCCGACACTGCTCCCTTTTCCCGCTGTCACGAGCACTACAGGAGCTCTCCCTGCATGACCCACATTAATCCGCTGTACCACACTGCCCCTACCGACAACTGAAAATTACTACATCATTTCTTGTAAATGCTAGACTTCTCAGGCAAGTTGCTGTTTATACTAAAGGGCTGGTCCCGTGCGCATGTTTGTCATGCCTGCTGTGAGGGACGACTTTTGGCTTCTGGAGACATGCGCTCGTGCGCGCGTGCGCGCGTGTGTGCATGCTCTTATTTTAATAATGTTAACTTTGCACAACCTTCAAACAACATTATTACAAGAATGTAACATTATGACCAGTGTACTTGAATTGCACAAGAGAGCAGAACAATAAAGCGATCGTCTGTTATTCTTTTCTTCCTAACTTCTTAATATCTGTTAAATATATTTTGTGATTTGTGACATTTACACCTTTGCACAAAGCAACATCTGTAAAGTGGATTGCTAAAAAAAGAAGAAAAAAAACGAGTGGCACGCGAGTTGGGTCATTTAGTTTGATGATCTAGTCTACGTGCAGCAATACGCTATAATCCACGCTTGTTGTTATTAACTTCCTTCTAGCCCTCAACGGCATGATTTCTCGGAAACGCTCTTGCTGCTAAAAGCAGAGGACCAAAGCGCATGCTCTAATACACTGTAAAAGATGTTGGTCCTGTCCTAACTACATTTCTAGTCCATCCTATAATAAGCCTTCAAATGACATTCAGATGGTAATTTGAAGATATGCAGATATGACACGAATGAACTGGTTGTTGTAAATATATTAAAAAAAAAAAAAACAATACATTTTCAGTGGCTTGAAAAACAGACCTTTCACACCCGGGGGAGGATATTTTTTACAGCGTCTTCTGCCGGGGGAATACCCACTTCAGAAAATATAAAGCAGAGGCGCTGCTCACTGTGCTCATTACCTACTTGGACTCAAGAAAGGTCTGCGAGCGGATAACTTAAAGACGAGAAGAAACTTCTCTTAAACCGGCAGGATTATTGTTTCAAAATTTCCCTTCTTGAATCAGAGAGCAAATAAATCTGTAAGTATCAAGATATTAATTTAACATCGTTGCTGTATTTTTAAGGCTAAAGGATGTTAGGCGGATGCATTTTCTATTAATATCTATTATTGTTTTGCAAGGGTTTCTCTGTTTTATTGAGCACTGTAGAAGTTTTAAACGCACGATTTAAATTCGAATGGTTAATTATGTGCATTTTCCACCTCATGCTGAATTGGGCTTTGGTTTAATAAGGAATTCAGAATTTTTTTTTTTTTTTTTGAGCGTATGTAAAAACGGTAAACGGGTCTCCTGCTGCACTGCAGAAGGAGTGCAAAAGGAGACTCCAAATTTCTTTAAAAAAAAAATCCAGACTTTTCCAACGGTTCAAAAGTATTTTTCTTGTTAACCTTTCTAAACCTGACGCGTAAACGCCTCCCTGCGAGCGCTAGTTGCCCTTGCCATGAACCCTTCCCTCCCGCGCGGCCAGGAAGCAGTAGTAAAAAATAAGGTGGGAGATATGGGGGAGTTTAGTTGCTCTTACTACTGGGTTTCCCACACAACATTCCAACATTTATCTTAATACTTTCTTCTGTTGCTGCAATTTTTAGGCAAACATGCCAGTATCAAGAATGAGGATGAGGCCATGGCTGGAGAAGATGATCGATTCCAATACAGTTTGGGGCTTGTCTTGGATTGACAAGGTGAGAAGCTTTTTTTTTTTTTTTTTTTTTTTAAATCATCTTACAATACACTTACTCGGGTCGTGTAAATAGAAACTGCTTGTAAATGTGTAGGGAATATAAGGAGCACAGGAATAGACATTTTGAATTATATTTGTTGTAGGACTGATGCCTCTCACCCTAACACAGGGAAGTGATCTCTGCAAGGCTGCATGTGTTTTTATTGACATGTAGATGTCCCTTTGCTGTGCATCCAATATTTGCATGCTACTTTCAGACCTGGATTGAAGCACCATCTCGGGATGGGTTTTAGTGATGCACTGTGTTACTCTGAGGGATGCTATAGTTAAAGTCACTTGAACATTTTGCAGCTATGCCTGTGGCACTTCAGACAGGTGAAAATAGACACGAGTTCGTTGAACGGAAGTCTGGTTTCTGCTTGGCGGATAACACATTGTATTCTCTCTGCACCTTTGGGCCAAACATAATTTTTTTTTTTTTTTTTTTACACATGCAACAGGAAACTTGAGTTGCATAATAGTTTCTCGTTTGAGTTGGCTCTGTAATTAAAGTGTGGGTACCTATCATCCAACTCAGTATTTATTTATTTATGTTTCCCAGGAGAAAACAATGTTTTCCATACCGTGGAAACACGCAGCTCGACATGGCTGGGAGGTGGACAAGGACGCGTGTCTGTTCAAAGAGTGGGCCAAACACACAGGTGAGTAAACCTGAAAAAGCCTACCACTTATCCAAAAACAATTCTTCTTTACAGGACAATAAAGTGTATTAAACTTGCATGTGCAAATGCATTCCACAGGGAAATACGTGGAGGGCCAAACCTCTGACCCCAAGACATGGAAAGCCAACTTTCGTTGTGCAATGAACTCCCTGCCTGACATCGAGGAGGTGAAAGACAAAAGCATTAACAAAGGTCACCAAGCGATGCGTGTCTTCAGGATGCTGCCTGCTAGTCAAAAATCTAGAGGTAAGAAACCTGACAGGAAGTGAACAAGCTATTTTTTTTTGTGTTTTTAATTCTGCCCTGGAATTCATGTGCCCTACAGTTAAAGCGTTAAACATGTTAGAGTAACCAAAATGTTTTTCTTTCCTCTGCACAGATAAACGGACTAAAGGGAGGGAGTCAAAGTCAAGGAAGAAGGTAAATGCTGAAACTATTTTACTGTAGCTATAGTGACACTTGCTTTTTTTACATAGAATATTCAAATTATGCCTCATTTACACTGACGTAGATACTGTATGTGTATGTTACATTGTGCAGGAAATAGACATGCATGTGAATTTCTTAACTTTCATTTCAAACATCTTCCTTAATTTCCCTTTTATATTTGTCCTTGCAGAGTTCAGCAGTTAAGATGGAGGAGGGAGAAGACAGCTACAGCGACTCTCAGTCTCCCATACCTGCGCCAGTGGCAGAAAACACGCAGGAAAACAGAGTTGACAGCACAGTGCAGACAGACCAGCCAGGTGAGCATGAAACTTTAAAAAGCGTGGGCTGAAAATGCTCAGATAAGTAGGTAAATTATATAAACATTGTTTATTTTGACATTTGAACCTGAAAGTCCAAGCGTACTCAGTGCGATTGTTTTCGATTTTTCCAGATTTCTTCTTCCCAACTGACGTACCTGAATGGTCTTCGTCAGTCGAGATTGGGCCTGACGCCTTCAGCGGCAGATTTCAGGTTTCACCTGATCACAGCTCCGGTAAGACAACAACACATACCTCATATTTGCTAGTAAATGACTTGGATTTAGCTCAGATTAAATCTAAATTACATTTAGAAACTGTACTCATATGCCTTTCTATTTCTTTCCCTCTCTCATCGCTGTGATGCAGCAGATTACGACTATCAAGAAGAAATTGTTGAGGTAAGCATGACCTACAGGTCTTACCCTAGCTAGCAAGCATTTATTCATTGACAGGAATACCCATGTTTGTCTTATTCTGCTTGTTTTGGCTCATGTAATAATACCCAAAACACTAACAAGCATGTTTTGTGTTGAAACGTAGTTGGGCCAAATATAGCCATACTCAATCCAGTGTTATTCTTTCAGATTTGCAGAACACTGGAGAAAGAATCATCACACTGGATGGCAAGCAGTATAGATGACAGGGGATTCCTGTTCAATGAACCATGCACCAGTCCAGGAAGCCAGTGGAGTGAGTCTTCATCAGGTAAATGTTGCTAGTTGGAGGCCGTCATCCAGCTGTTGCTTTAACACCGCCGTCCATGTCAGCAGTTTAAGAAAACCTAGCCAACATCAATCTGCTTGTAAAGTTAATATGGTTGTTGTAGATGATATTAACAATCAGACCAGTATTAATCAGTTTTAAGCCACATGCCCCTAAAGTATGTTCTTTGTCACCTTCACTGACCTTGGGTTTCATGGTTTGTTTTGCAGCCGATGAGCTAGACGACACACGGCCACAGTACACAACTCTGGCAGACTTTCCAAACAGCACAGACGATATCTGGAACTTTTGCCATCAGCTCCCGCAAATTCTTTAAAAAACGAAAGGACATTACAGGACAATTCTTTTACACTGGACTTTTGAACTACAACCTCCTCCACATCTGAGCCCTCCTCTCAGCAAATCATTCATCCCTCAGGTTTTCACACCCTAAGTTCTCGCGCCGTCCCCGCCCGTCTTGTGCTGCGCGTTTGATGTTTGGAAGCAGTTTGCAGAGCCACCCTCATCTCTCTCATCCTATATGTGAAGTTGTGAACAGAAGAAGTCAACTGTTGTGTAAAAGGAATTACATGCTCAACATTGTCTATAGTTTTGGCTGGTTCAAGGCACCATTGTTCTTATTTTTTTTTCTGTTAAGCTCAGGCATGGTAATGCCATTATCTTACACAACCACTGACAATTACAACAAAGCTAACATTAACTCGATAGTGCAAATATGCTCACATTCAGTGCTTGTGAAAGGTAGTTAATGTATAGTGTAAAAAAGAAAAAAAACAGTCACATATTTTTTTTTTTGTTTTTCCGTTATATGTACAAGGGAATTATTGGTTAGGCGGTAAAAACTGCATCTTTACGTGTTCTGTTGCTCGACAAACATCTCATGGTGCTTAAGGTGTTTGCCATTGTAAATAATATATATATATATTTGTGTGTGTGTGTTTTTTTTTTTAATAAAATCTGAAAAATGTAAAAGAATTTGGATTCTTTATTTTTAAATGCAGTGGCTTTAATTTTTCACATGAAGATGAATGACTTCAAATGTCTCTGCTGTTACGAAACTGGTCATTTGTGGACCATTTTTAGGCCTCATATCAACAAGAATAACCTCCCGGTAATGTCTCTTTGAGCAAGGTGAACCAAAATAAAGCCTAGCAAAAGTAGACTAAAATATTGTGAAAAAGTCGAATTACATTGATCCAAACACAGAGCTGCTACACTACTGAACACGAACCACATTAAACCCAACAGACAATCCCCTTGCGCATCCACTGCGCCACTTTAGCACACTGCACTCAGTTGTAAATAAACCGTTTATTGGAATTTATACTGCCACTTACTGTAAATATTGCATCACACTACCTCTGCTCACTGTAAATACCAGATCCTTATTTATTTTATTTTATTCACATTTCTTATTTCTATCTTGCATTTTTTATTTCGGCGCCTGGAGGATGGCTCCAACAAAATTTCAATGACAGTAAAGATATCTTATCAAATGATCACAACATGCTGCTAATTACGTATTTCATTGATGTGAAACCCTTGAACAGTGCCGAGAGCAGAAAGAAACTTGCTATTTACCAACTTGTGGTATTTAATACTGTGAGAAGCTGCATCTGTATTTTTTTTGTTCCTCATCTCGGGTTCCCCCAACAATCCCCAAAGATTTAGAGGAAATACTGTCATTGCACAACATGCTGACATGCCTGCTCAACATGCTCTAAACTGGCGGGCTCATAAGGAATGTTTGCTGTGGCAGAACACAGAGACGGGGTTCTTTACATTTATGGCATGTACATTTTCAGGTTTGTCCAGGTTGTATAAGCAGACTTGTCGAGCATCTTTCAAGAGGAAAAGGCAATGACTGTGTTTTTGGTTTGGGATCTGTATAGACTTGTTTTACAGTAAATCATGTGACTTCATTTGAGGCAAGTGAAGCCTTTTCAAGGAGACATCCTCATCTGGTTAAAGGTTAAACTAAGGAATCAGTTTGAGAAATGATTTTCAAACTTGCACTGAATCCATTTAGTCTTGCACTTTTTGACTTTTCTATAGCCGATGAATGATTTTCTCTCAGTTCTTGTTTTAATTGTGGTTTCCTGATTTAATAGAGGTTATGCAAAGAAGGGCTGAACGTTCTTGAAAAGTTATTACCATCTTTTCCCGATGCATCATGGACATAAAGGCAATTCAAAATGTTGCTTTTCCTACTTGAGTGTCAGGGATGATCTTGCCTTTAAAATGATTCTGAGGCTGCAGCCACGCAACTCAAAGAAAACGTACACAATTATTCACTTTCAAAAAAACTGTGACGATAGCTCATTTTGCAGAGAGGCAGATTTATATCCAGAAACACGCTCACATGCACGTCACAATATACAAACTAAATCCTTGTTACTATAAGAACATACGACTCTGGTATGCTGTTTTTATGCCACTTTATTATATTTCATGGACATTACATTTTTTTTTTTACATAACATTACATATGGCAGTATATATGTACTGAAAACAAAGTACAAACTGAACATTTATATTCGCACTTACCTGCTTCTACAGAAAATGTGCTCATCACGTCAAACAAAAAACTTTAATGATTTCAAAAATTTGCAATTATCTTAAATGCTTCTGGCACACTTATGGAATGCATGCCACCTCTCACCCTTTGACAGCTAGTATAGTCTCCAGCATACTTATATACTTACATAGGTGGAAGCACTAAAATGGAGCAATGCTTCCCAAGTCCTTTAGGATCAAGCACCTGTGAAAATGACCTGCAGTTGTTACTGCAGTTAATGCCATTAATCACTAGAGAAAGTATAACAAATTGCCCAACCAGTTTAATAGAAAAACAAAAACCAAAAAACTTTAATATACAGTGACGCTGTTGTTCAAAGGATGGTAGCAGGACATGATTTGCTTCATCAAAACATGTTAGTGAGTTCTCTAACTCACGCATACTTTATTTTTTACATGCTAATCGGAAGGGTGGTGGTTCGATTTCTGCGTGCCAGAGTATCCTTTGGCAAGATGCTGAACCTCGAGATGTGTTCATTGGAGGGTGAATGTGATAGAAAGTACTTAGGTGTAGGAAAAAAGTGAATGCTGTGAACGAGGCATGTTGTGCTCAAGTAGAGTAGAAATGTGCTATATGAGTAACGGTCTATTTATCTGACGTTTGTTAAATATTTGGTATGACAGCTGCTTTATGATTTCCTTATGAGTACGAAGTCCCGTGAAAATATGTGGTCAGCAGCGGTGGACTCATAATCTGTAGAATTACGGTACTAACGTTTTTTAAATAGTCAAAATCGACACCATGAACATATCCAAGAGAGTGTGCGAGCTTCTCTGGTTGGCTTCCTCGAGACTGGAACAACAAGGAAATAAACCAAAAAAAAAAAAGATGTGAAACTATAAGTACAGACTACAGACTTCATTTCGCTGTATGTTGAAAGAAACATATATTTTTAGGGGACACGTGTTTGTGTAATTCCCAGTCTGTTGCTGTCTAGTTTTTTCTTTTATAGACAGACAACCATCACTTTTGTCCTTCCTTTGTCTGATCTTAGATGTAGAGGTGATCCATTCCAGGACTGCTTTTGATCCATTGAAGATTATCCTTAAAAAAGAAAAAAAAAAAGAGAGAGAGAGAACAAAGAGTAATGATTAAACAAATTTCTACCTTATCTTATGGTAAACTTACTAAATTGTGGCAAACATCACCAACATGTATTTTCTCTGTTTTAACTTCATGTGAAAACACACAAAAAAAGACGACACAAAGAATATTTTGCCATTTTGCCAGTTATGTCATACTGGCAATATTCATGTTAGATCACGTGTATGCGACTGCAACTGTTATCACTGTCTTTAAATAAAAGGTGATCTATACCAGCAGCCACTATAAAAATGAAATAATGGTAGGTGCTTGATATCAACATAAACTGCAATGTAATGTCAAAACAAACAGTTAGAGGTCAAAGACGGAGCAGTCACATTTCAAAAGCAAAGAAAGAAAAGCACTTAAGACACAGCAAGTACAGACCCAGACTTTCTGCTGGGACTCCTTACACCATTACCTCCCCCGAGCATGGGCCACTACAATAGAGAAGAGTATCACCTCTGTCTCTCATTCCAAATGATATAAGCTGGTAGCTTAAATGGCTGTTGCAATAAGTTAGCATTTAACCAACAAATGACATGGTCACAGGTTACATAAGTCCAAGATATGTAACCTTTTTTCAGGTTTCCTACCCACAAAATGTTCACATAACTTAGAGAATCACTTTAAAATGCATCAAGCACTGACACTTTTGAGGAAGAAACTGTTGTCTGGGCAATTCTTGATTTCTTTTACAGTCAGAAAACTTGGAATTAAAAGAAAAAATATATTTTTAAGAATAATTTTGCCGTGTATAAACTCATTTAGTATGGATTAATTTCCCCTTAATTATCGCAATTTGATGATTATTTGCAGTTGTGAATGTAATAAATATTTGTTTATTTATTACCATTTATTTTAAAAGCAATGAGATGATGCTGTACTTTTTAAAGAAAACAATCGTCCTCTAAAGCTCTTGCAGAAAATTTCTATATATATATATATATACACACACACACACACACACACACACACACACACACACACACACACACACACACACACAC
>JAVDPK010017450.1:0-12978 GCA_034780415.1 Cichlasoma orientale | reverse complement strand
GTGTGTGTGTGTGTGTGTGTGTGTGTGTGTGTGTGTGTGTGTGTGTGTGTGTGTGTGCGTGCGTGCATGTGTGTGTGTCTGTGTATGTGTCTTTGGAACAAAATATACTTGATAATGAGGTTGAGAAGCCCCAACAAAGCCCCCTAGGAGCCAGAGGGGGACAGAGAAAAGTCCAGGAGGCCCGGGCCATCCACAGGGTACTGAAGAGTACTGAAGCCCAATGACCACCTATCCAAGTGACAACTGCGTACCCATCCCAGCAGAAGAAGGACGGACGCCCCAGATGGAACCCCCACACCCAAAGGGCAAGAGCCCCAGAGAACCAGATGCAATGGGCAGCCGACCTCACCAAAGACTGGCTGAGGACAAGGCCCCAGGGCCCCAATAACCCATGACCTTAATGCACTTCTTCTTTAGCCACTCGTTTGTTGCCTTGGGGGTATGTTTTGGGTCATTGTTATACTGGATGACCCATCTACAACCCAGCTTCAGTGTTGACTGAAGGAAGGAGGTTCTTTTCCAGGATTTTATGGTACATAGCCCCATCCATTGGTCCCTCAGTGCATAAAAGTTATTGTGTACCCTTTGCAGAAAAAAAGGCATAATGTTTCCACATCTGTGGATGACTGTGGGGATGTGTTCTTTGCGTCCAAGCACGGCAGATCAGGTTGATGCCAAAGAGTTAGATTTTGGTTTCCTCTGACTATAGCACTTTCTCCTCATGATTTAGATGATCACTGAAAAACTTAAGATGGGCCTTTACATGTGCATTTTTGAGCAGGGGGACGTTGGTCTCAACTGCCTTAAGATCATTAACACACTTCTGTATAGTTTTGGACTGAGGCAAGATCTTACATGGAGTTCCAGACCAAGAGTGATTGACTGTCATTTTATATTTCTTCCATTTCCGAATAATGGCACCAACAGTTGTCCCCTTCTCACCAAGCTTCATGCTTATGGTCTTGTACCCCATTCCAGCCTTGTGCAGGTCTTGTCCCTGATGTCCTTGGAAAGCTCTTTAATCTTGCCCATGATGGTGGAGAGGTTGGAATGGAAGAAATTGATTCTGTGGACAGGTGTGCTTTATACACATAACGAGTTGAGATCAGGAGTATGCCATGGCCACCTGCTGCACATGCTCTGCCCAGGTGTCACTATGGATAATGATGTCATCCAGATGGGCATCAGGATATGCAGCATGCAGGTGCAGTCCATGAGGTGCTGAAACATGGCCGGGGCCCCAAAAAAGCCAAAAGGAAGAGTCACGAATTGGTACAAGCCATACAAAGTGGAGAAAGTCATCTTTTCCCAGGACTCTGAGACATCTGCAAAATGTTGTTGTAGTGACTCCATATCTGCTCTCTGGGCCAATGTGAGATGGTTCTTGAAATAGAGTGAGGACGGAATGGCTGAATTTGGCACCTCAGGCCCCAACTCATCTTGATCTTTGATCAGGCTCACCAGAGAAACAGATGCTGTGTCCCTCCAGGAGGTTGAGGAGGTAAATCTGACTTGAGTAGCCCCACCCCTGTCCGAGCACACTACTTCATAGTCTATATTCCACACAAATCATGTAACCACAAGGGGTCCTTGCCACTTGGCAAATAGTTTTGAGCTGGACGATGGGAGTAATACAAGCACTTTGTCACTCAGTGCAAATTGTCTGAGCTTAGCCCCTCTGTCATACAGGCGTTGATGTTCCTGGGCCTGGAGCACATTCTCTGTGATCTCACCAGTTTGTGCAGTTTTGCTATCAGGTCCAGGACATGTTGAATATTGTTTTTACTTGTGCTTGAACCTTCCTCCCAGTTTTCTTTATGCAGGTCCAGCCCCCCCCCCCCTCTCGGTTTCCTACCCAATGAACTTAAGAATCGTGGACTTTAATGTCTTATTCAGGCGCTCCATCACTCCATCGGTCTGGGGATGACCTGAAATAGTGCCTGCGCTGCACTCCTTGCAGAAATGTTGTGCAATGGCACTGCTCCAGGTTATTGGGTTGCGTAGTCCACTAGGACTAACACAGTCATTTCCCCACCCTGGGTGCCAGCACCAGCCACCCTCCAGCAGTCTGCGCAGAGCACGCAGGTGGCACCTCTGGTTGGGCTGCATGATAATCATCCTCTAGCATGATCACTGCCTCCAGGCTCCCTGGTTGGTGGCAGAAAACCCAGCCTGCCACAGTCTTCGGAAGCCCCTCCAGAAAATGCTCCAGGACCAGCACTCCATTTCCCGCTGTTCCTCATGCGATTGGTCCCAGCTGCAGTCATCTCACGGCCACGTTCCCAAGCCGTTGCGCAAAGGCAAATGGCCTATCCCTGTGGCTCAGCTGCAAGCTACAGAACCGGCGTCAAAGGCCTGCCTGACTTCGGCCGGACGGAGGATCAGAGCTGAAGTGTGGGCCTCTTCACATGGCCCACTCATGCTCTGGCCACAGGCATGCTTCTGCCGCTGCCAGCTCCACCGCAATCTGTGTCAACGCCTGCACCGGCTGCACCTACTGTGGGTTTGTCATTCCACGTGTGGGGGACGTTGGGCGCCAGTGTGACACTAGGTCTCAGTTTGGTCTCCAACACACGCTACAGACGCAGTGAGTGTTTTCCACCACTTTCTTTATTTTTGTTTACAATTTCCACTTTCTTGTACATGCAGGCGTCCTCCCCGGCTCTGCTAAGAAACCTCTTCCTCCTCCTGCCAGTTACTATATAAAAAGGGACACATACACAATTACCATCCTCCCCCAATATGCAAAGCTTCAGTGTCTCTGCCCATAAATATTAACTTAATTTAAATTAAAGGACGCATATCATGCTTTTAAATCCTTCCTTTTCATATGCAAATCAGTCACTTGTGGTTTATATAAAGTAGAACTGCAATGCCTTGCTATTGTGTGCCTTGATATACCGCCCACCTAAATTCAACAAAGATTTTTACTAGAATTTGAAGAGTTTGTGGGCGGAGTAATTGTGAACTATGATCGACTTGTGATTGGTGGTGATTTTAATATCCATGTATGCTGTGAATCCAGTCCTCTGGTTAAAGAATTTCTTGATCTCATTGAGTCATTTAATCTCTCGCAGTTTGTATCTGGCCCTACGCACAAAAAGGGACACACGCCAGACCTTGTGTTTATCATTTGGTTTAAATGTTTGTCTCACTGAGATCTGTGACACTCGCATTTCTGATCATTTGGCTGTTTTATTTACTTTTTCCTTGCCTTGCTCACAAGTTAAACCGTATGCCCCAGCCCGCCCAGTTCACACCAAAAATTTCTTAAATCCATGTTTATTTTCATCAGTTTTTAATGACTCGGTGTTCAATAATCAGGACTAATTTTGTAATCTTTGTCCTCATGAATTTATAGCTCTCTTTAATCCAGTTTGCACAGATTTACTAGGCCTGGTGGCTCCTTTTACGTTTAAGCGTTCTAAGCCAGGGAAACGGCCGTGGTTAAATGAGACTCGCGCACTTAGACGCACTTGCAGACATGCAGAGAGAAGATGGAAGAAAGATCATCTTCAAGTTTCATTAGACATTTTTAAAAATACCCTACTGAAGTACCAAAGAGCTGTCAAAGCTGCAAAAACCCAGTTTTTATCAAATCTTGTATTAAATAATAGTCATAAACCTCAGCATCTTTTTAGTGTTCTTAACTCTCTTATTAATCCATGTGATACTTGCATTTTACCCTCATCTGCTCTTTGTGAAGAATTTCTTATATTTTTTAAAGAGAAGATGTCTTTTACTAGGTCGTCTTCCTCTAGTGTCTTAGTTTCTCCTAGTCCTCATCCTGTTTCTCCTGTGTGCCCTGTTGTATGTCCAGCTGTCTTTGAGAACTTTGAAGAAGTTTCTCTTTCTAGTTTAACTGATATAGTTTCTCACATGCACCCTTCCTACTGTCCATTAGACATCATTCCACCTCGTCTCTTTAAGGAGGTTTTTAATACTCTTGGGCCATGCATTGTGAATGTAAGCAATTCCTCTTTGAGGTCGAGCTGTGTCCCAATTGCTTTTAAACATGCTGCTATACAGCCCCTTCTCAAAAAGAGCAACTTGGACCCCACCGTGCTCTCTAATTTCAGGCCTATTTCTAAACTTCCTTTTTTGTCTAAGGTTTTAGAGAAGGTTGTGTATATTCAATTACACTCGTATCTTGAAATAAATGGTATCTCGGAGAAGTTTCAGTCTGGTTTTAAGCTACGGCATAGCACAGAACCAGCCCTTTTAAGAGGTTTTTAATGACCTGCTTTTAACTCTTGATGCTGGTAATTCCGGTAAGTCCTTGTGCTGCTGGACCTGACTGCAGCTTTTGACACTGTAGATCACAGTATTCCTCTGTCACACCTTGAATCATGTGTGGGCATTAAAGGGACAGCCCTCAAATGGTTCCAGTCATATCTGTCTGATAGAAGTTTCACTGTGCATCTGGGTCAGTACTCGTCATCAGTGTCTCCTCTTAAGTGTGGGGTTCCACAGGGTTCTTTATTGGGCCCCCTTCTCTTTTCCGTGTATGTGCTTCCCCTGGGCTCCATTTTTGAGAAGCACAATATCTCCTTCCATTGCTTTGCAGATGACATACAGATTTATTTACCTCTACAATCTAAAAGTCATGCATCCGCGAATACACTAGTGGACTGTCTTAGAGGCATTCAGTTATGGTTGGAGACAAATTTTCTCAAACTAAATAAAAATAAAACAGAAATTATCTTATTTGGACAACCCCACATCTATGATAGTGCCATTGGCCTTTTATCTTCTTATTGCCATCCTGTTGCAAGGAACCTTGGCGTTATCTTTGATAGTACTTTAAAATTTGATAAGCAGATTAGCTCTATAGTTAAGTTGAGTTTCTTTCATTTAAGACTCCTTAGTAAAATAAAGGCCTACTTCCCGGCACAGCACTTTGGGAGAGTAATTCATGCTTTCATTACTTCTCGTCTTGCCTATTGTAACTCTCTCTATGTTGGCTGTGATCAGCTGTTACTTCGCCGCTTGCAAACGGTCCAAAATGCAGCAGCGTGGCTGTTGATAGGCAATAAATGGCGTGATCATATTACACCTATATTGGCCTCCATACATTGGCTCCCATTCTATGTTAGGATCCAATTTAACATTTTACTACTTGTCAAGTTGAAAAGCAGAGATGATGGAGCCTTTGCAGTTGTGGCACCTATACTTTGGAATAACTTACCTTCTCATATAAAAGAAGCTCATTCGCTTAATCATTTTAAAGCACTTCTTAAGATGTACTTATATTCGCTTGCTTTGAAACTAGTTGAGTGGAGTATTCTGGCTTTACTAGGGTGTCATAGTTTTTATATATCTGTGATGTTACCTAGGGTTTTACCAGTTAACATTTGATTTTTTTTTTTTGTATTTATTGTTTTTTTTAATGGCTATTGCATGTTTTGATGATCTGTACAGAACTTTGGTTAACGGAAGTAGTTTTTAATGTGCTATAGAAATAAACTTTACCTTGCCTTGCCCTCTTTTACACCTTTTCTGAGGCGCATCTTGGCGCAACTTGTTTTGGTGCGGTCTCTTTAAATGTGAATGAGACATTTCACGCCCCA
This sequence comes from Cichlasoma orientale, assembly GCA_034780415.1. Lineage (NCBI taxonomy): Eukaryota > Metazoa > Chordata > Actinopteri > Cichliformes > Cichlidae > Cichlasoma > Cichlasoma orientale. The sequence continues at coordinate 7,408 of JAVDPK010017450.1, read as the reverse complement.
CCCCCCTCCAGGTCGCAGAGCATTCCACTCCACCCCGTTCGGTCATTTTTGTAGTTTGATAGCAGCGATACGATTAGCTACCGCCAGAGAAACAAGGAGGACTTTCCCCACTGATGTGATTTTCGAGAAAAATAAAATTTAACCAGGCCCGTCGAAGAGGCTCAGCCCCTTCCTTACACAAGGAAGTCTACTTGAAACTTCAGCATAACTGAACTGGACTGGAAAACTGGAAAAAAAAAATGGAGGATTCACGAAATTGGTTAGCCAGAAGTCCATGCCCTTGTTTAGTAGTTCCACGGCAAATACTGTGACGTAACAGAAAAGGAAACATAACAGGGAATAGAGAAAACTGAACAGATATCTACGCAGCACCGGGAGAGAATACATTTAAATTTCCTGCACTCCTACACACTCAAAGTACAAAAAAAATGTATTAAGGGCTAAAAAAGTGGATTTTGCATATGTCCCCTTCAAATCTGTCTACCCTCTAAGGTTGTGTCCATGTACACCTCTGGATTGCTTTCAACATGTCTTCTATTTTTAGATTTCTCCACAGACGTTTTGTTCTGATCACTCCAGCCTTGTTCTGAAGCTTTACTACAGACATAGGCTCACATCAGACTTCACTTTCATGGCCAGAGACTTTACTACTAGTTTTCTGGCCATACCAACACAATCTTTGCTCATTACCCACCATGCTCACCAGACTCACCTGCATGGGATGTTCTTGTCTTCAAACTGAAGTTCAGCGTGAAAGCTCTTGACACACTTGAAAACATCCAGCATGCAACACAGACGGGAGCAGTTTAAACTTAGCAGTGACCCTGGAGGCATTACAGCCCTGCCTAAAGACACTACCTATAGACTAAAGGTGTATCACTCGAACTGAAATCAGATGCGCCTTTTAATTCTATTTGCAGAGTTACAGAACTTTGTAATTGCACCACATATCTTCAAAAAAACCTACACATTTGCATTGCCATTGTATATTTAGCTAAAAATAGGGTTAGGATTAGGGTTAGGCTTTCCACCTAGATGAGTTAGACCTCAGAGAGTTAAATGTGCTAATTTGGATGAGATGAAACTCATACATTGACTCTGAACTCACAAAGGATTTTGCCTTCTGTCTGTCTTTCTGACTGTTTCACTGTTAACAGCAGTTTGTTACCAGTACACTGACTAAAACACCTGGAAATTGAGATCGAGACACCGTTAAACCACAATGGAAGACTGTGTGTATTTTAAATTGTGCTCAGCTCCAGATGATTTACCCACCTGAGCTGCTCTGAGTTTTGCAAAATGAACAAACAGCTAAGCTGGCAGTGATTTTTTTGTTCCTCAATAAAGTGTTCCAGCGCCTGTGTACTTTGGGGAATGTGTACAAGTACAGTGGTCCCTCACTATATCGCCGTTCACTTATTGCGGCTTCACTGTATCGCTGTAACTCTGTTTCATGGAGTTTTCACTACATTGTGGGATTTTGCTGTATATAGGTATTTCTGTAACACACCATAACTACGTTCATCACTCGGACGAAGAGATAAGTCACGCCTACGCCTTTAGTGGAAATGGAAGTTACGGCTGTGACTGATCCGAGGACGCTTCACCACCTTCATCGCCATCAGTACTGCACAGCTAGATTATTCATCATCTTCATCATTTAAGTTGTAGTAAGAGTGTGAGAAAGGTTTATAGGAGTGTGGGAAGGGTTTATAAAGCCTTAAAATATATATATAAAAATAATAAAATAAATATATAATAAATACAGCACTGGATTTTCACCTATCACGGGGTCTCCGGAATGTAAACCCACAACAGGTGAGGGATCACTGTACACAGATGTTGTCTCTTGGTATCAAAGGGCCTTGTCTATTTCCAGTCGGCTAAAGTACCGTTCCCTTACTAGTTCGTGTTGGTAATGCAGAGCGGCACCTTTAGGCATCTGATATTTTGGCAACTGTTAGTTAATTTTTGTAACCCATATTCCTGTTTTTTTCTGTCTCTGTCTGTGTCTGTCTGTCCATTTGTGTGTCCCTCCGTCCATCTGTCTGTTTGTTTTCCCCCAAATTTCTCTTTTGGTCTGTAATATTTTTGTTCTGTTCTGATGTTTTCCTTTTATACTATTATTTGTTTAATTTACAAATGCTTGTAACTATAATAAATGGTTGATATCTATATATTATGTGCAATGCCCTCATAACATCTATTATACATCTATTATCTAATATGCATCTTGACATCTTGATTTTCTGTCATTTCATCTGTTCGCCGTATCATTTTATGTTGTTGTACCTGTTATCAATGATCCTTCATAACCATGGCACTAACCTTTTACCTGTGCATGCTATGCTCATGTAGTCACAGGTTATGAGAAGTCACGCAGCCTCAGTAACATCTCTGGAATGACAGGCGCCCCACTGCACCTCACCCCCATCACCAATTCGACCCTTGAGCCCTTTGAGCCACCTGGCCTCAGGCGATGCCAGTCACCCATTCCCTCAATCTTGTAGCATAGCCCACAGAAAGTAACAAAATATCAACAGCAGCAGCTACAATAATGTCTATATTTTTTTTAAGAACATAGAAAAAAAAGCCTACACACTGAAATAATATCAATTTATCCAGGCTGCTCTTTCATTCTGTATTCATCCCTCATATTTTATTCTTGTTAGAAACAACAGTAAATGTTGAATGTAAAATGAGTTTATGGAGCCACTAGAGGGCTGATTCAAACATTGAAAACAGATGAATTGAACCTTATTTAACACATCCACGAGTGTGTCCAAACCTTTGACTGGTACAGTAGTCTAGGTTACTTTAGACTGATAGTTGAGTTAGTTTACCTCTAGCTTTTGCTGTGCTACTCCTTGCCTGTATTTCAACTGCACTTGTACTTCAATGCTTTAACCCTGCTACCCAAAAGTGGCCATGAGAAATTTTCTAATATGAAGCCTCAGAATGCATACATTCACACACAGACACAAAATATTACAGCAGCATGCATGTTTTTACTCCAGAATAAGAGCATACACTAGCCTACAAATAGATTGAGAAACAAACACGTTTTCATATTCAAAGCTCCATAACTGTAGCGTTTCTGCAACTTAAACTTAAAAGCCATGTTTTCTGTAGAAGATGATTTTTGTGCTACAGACACATCATTTGTTCTTAGTGAAATAAACACTAAGAACAAAACTCTCCCCTAAAGAGAGTCCCCCTGAACTCTCTTTAGGAAGCGAGACAAAAATTTGCATTGTATGTCAAATGAATAACCAGCTTCTGAGCCCTCCTGTTTCTCCTGCTTCCCAGTGTATTGCAGAAGAACTTGATGAAATGCTTTTTAGTGTGACAGCCAAAGTACAGTGGTTTCCAATCTGCATCCACGCCCAACCAACCCCTGAGGAATTGAAATAAACCTGAAGCAGTCATATGATTAAGAATCAAGTGAATAAGGCTAATATTAAATGTACAAACTATTAAGGACTGTGTGCAGCAAGGCCAGAAGTTGAGTGGGTTGTCTCCTGATTGGTGCAAGATTTTATGGATCAAAAAATGCCCCTTTCCTCTGTGATTTAACACCCTAATTGAAAGCTCAATCAGGAGAGAGACCGTGGTAGAAGAGAAGTACAAAGCATCAAAAATGGAAATATTCAGAAAAAAGTGCTACCTGTGTGTATTTGCTCTAGGCCTCCTCCCAGATGGGAGGCATATATTCAGAAGCAGCCAACAACATAACAGTTAACCCCAGCTGGCTGTAAATGATCATGTGACTGATCATGTCTAGTACTGATCCCTTCAGTCAGGAACCAGATGCAAAAAGATGGTGTCATTAACAAATCCCCAAACAAACCTCAAACGTTTTTGTTAATTTCATGTATTAATTGAGTAAAACTACACTCCATAAGTCCTTGATTTATTTCTATTGCACTTTGTTACATTTGTTATGTCAAAGTTTTCTCCTGACCATACATAAAAAAAAAAAAAATTTGCAATATATTTTTTTAGGTAAATTCCAACATTTCTTCTCAGGCTTTATAATGTGTACACTGAAAATAGATACACATAAAAATAGGTGAATGGCAACATGCTTTTTGTGACTTTGACCCAGCTTTAATTATGGGTATGCATTCCTTTTATTGGCTTTTTTGCATATCTGGCTGTTATTGGTAGAGGGGTGTGAAAATGAAGAAGTTTATATATATGTATATATATATATAAAATCCTCCATCGTCTGCTGTTCACTCAGATGCACTGTCAGCAATAGGCTGAGTTGCCAAACTTTGAGAAAAGAGATTTTGTGTTTCCTTGTTGCTCCTTTATTACTTACTTGCTAAAGAAACAGTATAAAGAAAACTTCCCCAGAATGAGGTCAGCAAATTTACATGATTGTCATGTCTGGCTATTAAGCTGGAAGTAGTATGTGGTTAGCCTAGCTTAGCGTCAAGCCTGGAAGCAGGATAAAATAACTAGCGTTTCGGCTGCTTTGCATGGGTGAAATAGACCCTTTCACCACAATAACCACATAAGAAGCTGCCCTTTGATTTTCTGGGTCACCAGCTTACTAGTAATCGACTGCCTGAAAAAGTGCAGCAGGAGGAAAGCAAACAAATAAATGGCAGATGTGTTGATTACAAATATTGTGATATATCACAAACAAATGTAATCCAGGAGAAAATAAGTTTCCTTAAGATCCTAGTTGAGAATATTGTGACACAAGGCAGATATATGATGTTGTTCATCAAGACATAGTTCCAACTCCCTTCAACACCATAAAGTGCTCGACCTTTTGTTTATGTGTAGATGAAATTAAACACATTAAAGTTGGGAGTTTTCGTTTGTAGCAGTTAATTTTGAATACAGAACCTGCTGTTTGACCCGTTTCCTGTGCTAAACTAGGCTAAACGCACCCTGACTGCAGTCAAGACATCAACGCGCTGTCAGAAAGGAAGGTAATCGTCAAATTTTGCAAAGCGCTGTTACTTTCAGGTGACAGAGGAACTAACTTTCTCTATATCTAGAATAGTGTCCTGCGATAGACTGGCCGCCTGTGTAGGGTGTACACCGCCTTTCACCATATAACAGCTGAAATAGATTCCAGCACCCCCGGATAAGTGGTTAAGAAAATAGCTGGATGGATTTACCTATAAATGTTTCAAACATTGCAGCTCTGCCTGAGGGTCAGAAACATAGTTTTCTTTTCTTTACCACACCACCACCATCCCCGCTGCTGCACCATTACTACTTGCACCAGTGTGACCAGTGGCAATATTTTTAGTTTTCTCCCCATTTGGCTTCTCTTTCTTTCCCTGTTTTTCCCTATCCTTTACCCCTGAACCCCACCCTACCCTTTTTGTCCTGTCCGTCCGTCTCTTCTATGTTTTTGGCTGCGGATGGTCAGTGGGAGGTACAGTGAATGGCTACTGGAGTGACAGCCCATGGTAGAAGAAAAACAGATGCAGAAAACCACACAGGAAGAAGAGAAGACTGCAAAAAAAAAAATAAATGGACAAAGAGAAAATCACAATGTAGACAAAAATGGGACAGCAGCAGATGTTTCTATCCACATGGGGAATTTTATGTGCATGCGTGCCCAGACCTGCAGCTACCTCTGTACTAAAACCAACAAATGGCAACGAGGAAGAACATATTTTCCTTTACATATGCTTCTCAAAGACAGAAAAGAAAAAAACATTATTTCATTTTGGTTTATTTTTAACAAGCTGTCTCATCATCTTTCTGTCTGAGTAGCTCCCTTTATGTTTAAAAAAGAAATGTGTGCAAAAGTCTCTTTGATTTCAGTATGAAAAGGACCGTGTCTGTTTGTTAAGTTTGTATCTTTTTGACTCCCCTTTCCTCAAGCTGCTCTCACCTTTTTTTTTCTCTCCCAGCAGAAATTAAACAGGAAATCATTCAGTTAGATTTGCAATGGCAAAATCACTTACCTGCAAACATGCACATTCTTTTTAATTGCAAATCTGCTTTAAAATTCAGAGAAAGTTGTAAATTTTACAAAGCTAATACAATTGTACAAGGGGATGTATGTCCTTAGTGTTTTGGATGGTGGGAGCACACTTAAAGATGCAATTCAAGTTTTTTTTGTTGTTGTTTTTTAAAGTTTATTTACTTTTTTGCCACAGCAATTTAGAGTTAGGCCACTAAGTTTGGAGCTACAGATACAAGGTCTAAGACTAAAACTGGAGAGAGAAATAACTAGTCCTTCCAAAAATCACAGACCTCTCAGTTGCATTACTTTGAAACTGAGTTTGTGAAAATGAGCAACCTCACAGAGCAACTTTAAGGAAATCTGCTTGTGAAAACATGACCTTGATGACAGCTTGTTGTTATTATCAGATACAAGTGAAGCAAAAATGTTAAACAACAGATTTGTTTGTTTGTTTTGTTTAGGGCTACTTGTCTGATGTTTAGGCTAAGATAATGTTATGTTTCACCTGAAAGTGATGTACAGTTTTGTCCATAATATGTAGCTATGACATTTCCCTCCAAAAGTCTTTCAGCAGTGAGGTCAGTCCCTTCATTTTTGCTGAAGACTCAAAACATTTGGGTTTGACAAAAAAAAAACATCTCAGACTTTATTTTCAAGTTACATTTACATCTGGATCTGATACACTGTTCAGAAGATGGCACCTTTTGTCTGAACCCACCCATGTGAGCAAAAGTATTGGAACAGATAAACTTCAGTCGTATTCACTTTAATTGATTTTAATATTTTGTTAATTGTTATTTGCCTGTAGATTTATTAGTCCAGCCTAAACCCTTTCACTTCGCGCCCCTGATGAACTCCTTCGTAATACTGGCAGTGTGTTATGGGTCATTATCTTGGTGTATGACGTCCCAATCAGTTTGGCTGCATCTCTCTTTAAATTGCCAGACAAAATGTTTCCGTAGACTTCTGAGGTCATTGTACTGCTGTCATCATGTGTAACATCATCGGTGAAGATTAATGAGCCCATCCCAGAAATTAAGCATGTTAAAGTAAGGAGTTTTAGTTTGTAGGGGTTCATTTTGAATTAATTAATTTTGATTGCAATCACCTTGCAATCCCAAGCCGTGGCATTACCTCCACTGTGCTTCTTTCTCCAAACTTTAGCCATTTCATCACATTGGTAAATCATTCATCTTTGCCTCATTTGTCCTTAAAACTTTGTCCCAGAATTTCTGAGGCTCGTCTCGGAACTTGACTAATTCCAGCCTGGCCTTCCTATTCTTCTGGTGAATCCTCTTTTGTTTATGAAGTCTTCTGCGAAGAGTAGATTCAGATACCTTAACTCCTGCCCTCTGGAGGTTCTTCCTGATGTCACTAACTGTTGTTTTAAGGTCTTTCTTTACAGCACATACAATGTTTGCCATCAGCAGTTGCTGTTCTCCTTGCAACTTGTGCACCCAATTC
>JAVDPK010017449.1:0-12979 GCA_034780415.1 Cichlasoma orientale | reverse complement strand
CATCCATCATCCGTCCGTCCGTCCGTCCATCCATCCATCATCCATCCATCCATCCATCCATCCATCCGTCCATCCATCCATCCCATCCATCCGTCCGTCCGTCCATCCATTTTCTTCTGTTTATCTGGGGCTGTTGTGGTGGCAGACCTCCCTCTCCCCAGCCACCTCCTCCAGCTTATCCGGGGGCAACAGCGAGGTGTTCCCAGGCCAGCTAAGAGATCTAATCTCTCCAGCGTGTCCTGGGTCTGCCCCGGGGCCTCCTCACGGTGGGGCATGCCCGGAACACCTCACCCAAGAGGCGCCCAGGAGGCATCCAAGTCAGATGCTCGAACCACCTCAACTGGCTCCTGTTGATGTGGATGAGCAGCGGTATTATGTCTCACTGTGTGTTGGATGGTGAGCTTATTTGTGTGAGCTTCTGGACAGTTGTGTTGTTGCCACATGCTTGGGCGGCATGGCAGCGCTGCGGTTTACGGACCCTCAACTCGCAGGAAGACGGTTCTCAGTGTCTCACCTTTCACTTTTTAACAGATCTCAGCATTGTCCACACACCTGGCAGAGTAGTCTCTTTAATCTCGGTATGACTGCGTTTTCATGAGGAGCGTGGACTAAATGTGTTTTTGTGGACTAAATTCGCCTCATGCACAATATAGAAAACCACACATCTCACCTGTTATAACAGTTCAAACTGCAAAAAATGCTTTACCTACAAAAGGAAAATAAGCAATTTTAAAGGTTCTGCTCACACAGATTTTAAAACTTTACCATAACTGTCTGATAAAGTTATTATTTGCTCAGAGTTTTTAAATATCTGTCTGTCTCCACCCCCGTGCAGTGAAGCTGAAGAAGACCGCGTTCGTGCTGCTCACAGCGCTGAAAATATTTGACTTTAAAAAGACTGTGAAAAAGCAGTTTTTCGCTCCCACTGAAAGCTATTGACAGTATGTTGTGTGGATAATGCAGAATACAGACGAGTGTGGACCGAAGGCTATCATGCTGCCGAACCACCAGCAGCACTTCTTAGCTGCTTTTGTTACAAAATTTAACTGCAAGATGTCACGAATAGTTTAAGAAGATGAACTCTCACACGTTATTCAATTCAGTTTTATTTATATAGCAACAAATCACAACAGCAGTCGCCTCAGAGCGCTTTATATTGAAGGTAGAGACGCTACAATAATAATAATAATTGGCTGCTCCTACAAAAACCAGTTATGTGAAGTCAGTGAACTCATCTTTGTACCATTAGTGGAGCTCTGACAATGAAGCAGCTGCACAGCTGCACACAGGTGTGTGTGCCTGTGGTATACTGCTGATTTCTTGCCATCTGGGTTGTCTTCTCTCCGTCTACTTCCTGGCTGATATTCCAATTTCACTTTTTCTTTTTTTTTTCAAATGATGATAAATGATGTTTATCATCTGATTGCAATGCATGAAATCATATGATTAATAGTCTTCAAGTTGAAGTTATACAGCCTTTTGAAATCCACAGAGCGGAGCTTTCGATATTTTTCCCACGTATTGTTTTTTTTTCCACAGTTTGTGCCATAACCAGTTGAAAGCTGCTGTTTTGAGTCATCAGATGGTGTGAATGGTGTCTATACGTTTATCTGTAGTTGAGGTGAACTGAGCCAGTTAGGTTTATTAAAGCCCTGGAGTCCAGCCTGTGACGTTACACGTGTAAAATTGATACTTTGTTTCCAAAATCATTTCCTTCAACAAAATTCTAAAGAATTCTCAGCATAATGATGAACTCTAACATCTCTGTATGATTCTTGATGACGTGAGCTATAAATAATCCAGCTGTACCCTCATTCACCTGCAGAATGGCCAGAATTCGTCTCCAGCTACGCCCCCTGGTGGGCATCTCATGCCATGAGCTGGCTGACGTTTGGACGGCGCCTCCTGGTGGTGCATTACGAGGAGCTGCAGCGAGATCTTCTCCCCCGGCTCCGGCTCATCACGGCCTTTCTAAACGTCTCTATGACGGAGGAGAGGCTTCTGTGCGCAGAGAGCAACCAAGACGGGCATTTCAAACGCTCGGGGGCTCAGCAGCCCTCCTTTGACCCATTCACTCCCGACATGAGACAGATGATCGACTCCTACATTCACACTGTTGACCAGGCCCTGCAGAGCAGGAACTTTAGCGGACTTCCACAAGAATATCTCCCTAGATGATGATGTGAAAAGGTCACAAGGTAGTTCTTTAAATGAGTGGTACAGCAGGGGTGTGTGAGAGGAAAGGTTTTCAGCAGAGTGTTCTGTGGGGAGCAGGCGCACGCTGGCTGATATAAGTGGCCCACCTGACTCTTTAATAAACCAGGCGCACTGTGAAAGCCTGAAGAATCGCAGAAACTATTTAGAGGTCACCGGAGAAAACATGACGATTCATTGTGAAATCCCACAATGAACAGCTCTGAAAGCCTCAAGGCCAGGACTGCCTCTGTGCCAGCAGCAAAGACGACGACTACTCAGAGAGGATTGGATGATTTGTTAGCCAGCAGATTTGGGATTATCTACCAGAAAGCCCAAATGCACAACTGTTCAGTTCTGTTCGGCTAATTTTGTCTGTTTATATATATATATATATATATATATATAGAAACCCCTCAGAGCTGCTGCATGCGGCTTTATGGACACACAAAGAGATCTGTTGATGACATTGAAAACGTCTCCAAACTGTGTATAAAATATGTTTCTATTAGCGTTTTTCTTTCATTAAACACATTCATTTTGAGCTGAGTGCAGTTGTGTACACTGGCATGACTTGAATAGCGTTTCACTTTAATGCTACCAGGTGAGGGGGGGGGGGGGCTCTGTCTCTGTTGGGTTTGTGTATTTAGCTGTTAGCAGTTTGTCACAACACTTCCAATTTTAAGGGTGATGTTGGGAGGGTTTGTGTATCTGCTGTTCAGTGTGTGAGCACAAACAAAGCTACAAAGAAAGCAAACACTTGTGTTCACTGTAGAAACATGAGCAAAAACCTGACTAATGCACAAGTGCAGATGTACTGGGGGAGGTTTTTTTTTAGCACTCCTGCTGTAACGTGGAAGAACAGTGCCACCTGGTGGCTGAATTTCGAGCACTGCAATGAAACGAGCTCTAAGGCTTCAGACTGAGGACGTGCGCGCGTCAGTCATCTTTCATTAACTGGACTATATTTCAAAACAAGTGACATCATGGATGTGACACAATATGCTTTTTAAAATCTGTGAGCAAGATATCGTGCTGATATTTTAACGTCTCAAGATCGAATCAGGAAATCAGATGTGAGCCGTCACATCTTCCTGTGTGTCACTGTGTTCATTTAGCAGCTAGAAAGAGAAGAGAGCCACTGCAGCACAGGGATGTCTGTCGCCACCGTGGGCGCTGGTGCAAATTCATTTCACTGCATTCACCGTTCGATTTTTAGCTTTTGGCTGAGGCGCATTGTTGCATCTGGTGTTAATTTACAATATCCCAACGACCACCACAGATTGGTCAGAAAATTTAGTACAGCCAGCACCTCTGTGATGTTGCCAACACAATCTGAAAATGAAAGATTCATAGAGGTGCAGGGCTGTTGTCATTGTGTTCATTCACTGCCACACCACAAACAAGTGAGCCGAAGGTTTGCCGCCTCGGTGAGCCGCATCTAAAAGTGAGCTTTACACCAACATCCAGTCCTCTGAAGAAGCCTCAGTCCCGGCTTTTATAGGCTGATTTTGGACCCTACTGAGAACTTTGTCATTGTAACAAACATCCCGTTCCATTGCTGACACTTTCTACAATCTGGATCTCGTCTTTGTCTGCTGAGCAGCAGATAAGCCCATGCACACCCGTCTGATACATCAGAATACAAGGTTCAGTACAAAGAGAAGATCTGAGGCGGTAGAGAGCTTTTGAAGTCAGACTTTCAGGCAGAGAAAAGAGAGCGGGAATGCAAGAAGGTGGACGTGGTGCTGCCTGCTTTTCTGAGCAACACAGCAACAGGAGCGTTTTCTCAAATTCATACAGAGTCCACCATCACACCAACATCATGTTTGTTTTGTACAAACATTGCCATGCATGCATACATACATGTAAAGTAAGCCCATCTATTGGAAACTGTTGGCTTTTTATGCAGAGTGAGTTCACGACACGTCGTTTCAAAGTACTTTATACTGCAAGGTAAAGATAGTATTAGAGGGAGAACCTCAACAACCTGACAAAAGGCTGAATCGGACTCGAGCAGCGGCGGCCGTCTCCCCACACCATCCAGGAGATGAGGTGAAAGACCCGCAAACAACAACAACAAACACAAACCATGTGAGAGGCTAATGTTTGTGGCATATTTATTCTCCTGTGGAAAAACTAAGTGAAGCGAGTGCTGCCAACTTTAGCAGCTGTGCGGCTTTAACCTTCAACCAGTGTCTGACATCCGTTTGCAGGAAATCTTTGCTGCAAAATTCCTTCAGCTGTGAGATGTTTGAGAGTTTTCTGCCACGCACCGCCTCTTTCAAACCCTCTGGCAATTTAATGGGTTTCAAATTCTTTGACTAAAGCAGCCAATAACCCCGACTTTGTTCTTCCTGAGCCATTGCTTCGGATATTATCCTGTTGAACTGTCTACTTGGATAGACCTTTATCTTCCGGCGCTTTTGAAATGATGCAGAGCTCATAGTTGAATCGGTGACCGTTGAGTCTCCGAGGCAGCAAAGCAACGCCGAGCAAGAACATTTCTGTACTTCAAAGTTTCTGTGCAGAAACGTTTTTGTCCGTGCCAATCATGTACGCGACCGAACAGACTGATCTTCCCTTCATCTGTCCAGAGCTCATTACTCCAAAGTCCAGGTCTTTACCTCCATGCTCGCTGGCAAAGTGCTGTTTAGCTCCAGTGATGCTGTTTTCTGGCACACCTCTCCTGCATTTATGATTCTGGACACATGCAATCTGATGCTAACTGCCTGCAGATGCTGCGGTGGGATTCCTGGAGTCTTCTTTTTACATTGCTGTTAGGCTCACTTTGCTAATGGGCGGTCATTTAAAATCCACTTGTCAGTGATTGTCTTTAGAGTGGAATTATTCATTTAAATAAGATCTTTTCATATCCTTTGCCAGATGATCAGGCATCCGCAAGGCCTGAGAGCTCTTCAGACCTTGGTGCGATGACACCAGACACTTCAGCAGCAAAGAGAGCAGGAGGTCCTCGATGACGGAGGTTTGAATACGTCTGTCTCGTCTCAGTCCCGAAGAAAGCTGTACGCGCTGGAAACTAGTTTAAAACTCGTAATTTTAATGTTATGGATTATAAGGAGATAAAAATGTAGGGGTGCACGTTTTTATGCGCCGTTTGTTAGTTTATCATCTTCACTGCACTATTTCAAAGAGGATCAAATGAGGATCCATCCACCCGTTTTCTTCCACCGATCCTTTTCAGGGTCGCGAGGGCTCACAGGAGAGACAGACCATCACATTCACACCTGTGGGCGATTTAGAATCACCAGTTAACCTAACCTGCATGTCTTTGGACTGAGGGAGGGAACCGGACTACCCGGAGAAAACCCACACAAACACCACGCAAACAAGTTCCCAGCCAAGGTGGATTCGAACCCAGGACCTTCTTGCTGTGAGGCACCGTGCCGCCTCATTTAGTATCATTATAAGTGAATAAGCCTTTCAGATGTCCACAAGTCCAGTTGCCCTTTCTCCAAGCTCCAGAGGCTCCATTTCCAAAGCTGCATGTTTGAGTTTCTACATTACTGGACTGTAAAATCTGACTTTTTTTTTTTTTTCTTTCCTGCACCGATGTTAATGCAGAGATTACATTTGTGAAGTTATTTGATGAGTATTTGAGTCACACGCTGCCGTTAAATAAAGAATGTTTGTGGTGGGGAACAGAATCAGCTGCTAGCTGACAAGCTTCATCATTTTGATTGTCTGTAACAGTTGTGTTACTCCCAGAGGATTGAATGAGTTTGAAAGTTAGCTCAATTAGTGAAGCAATGCCATAAGGCCTCACAGTCAGGTGTCTGTCATAAACACTGCATGAACTGACAGCTAGACTGGGTTAGATTAAGACACACGGCAACATCTGCTTAAACAGTACGGGACGTCAGGAGCGGTTTTCCTTATTGGCTTTTTCTCCCACTGATTTGCAGACATAAAAATCATTAAAAGTGCAGAAAAGAGAATATTTATTGCACTAAAAGGAGAACGCTGCACGGGAAGAGAGCCGAGCAAAGAAAGACGCAGGCGGATTGCAGATGCCGCCGCTCTCGGTCCTGTCACATGGACACGAGTCGGGCTTGTTGCTTGACCGGCACAGACGGTGGGATCAGACAGTCCTGACAGCTCATGAGGAATCTCAAAGGACGTGCAATGTCAGTGTCAGTGAGGCTTCAGTGTAGTCCCGAATAAAGTACGGAGAGAAGAGAAGAGGCTCCAGTGACATTAAAACAGCCAGTGCACGCAAACCTAACTACAGACGTCCTGTACTCAGAGCGGGGAGTCATCAACTTCTGCTTCAGCATGGAGCGCAGCATTCAAGGGCCACTCAGCAAGAGTAACTTTGCTTAAATATATTATGACATTCTACACCCAGTATTTTAACTCTAATGGATTATTTATTGTATTGCTTTACTTGGTTAAAAGATTGAAGTATTTCAGGAGGCGGTACTGATGCCTGCACAAAATCACTTAGTAAGATACGGCCATCATTAGATTTACAAGGAGCCTGATATGATTTACAGCTAATAAGGACACACATTCCTCACGTATTCTGTTGTAAAAGCATATACTGGCTTCTGCCCCTAACAATCGCTGATGAGTCTCATTAAATACTCTCTTCTCACTCTGTTGCTCCAGCGCGGAGCTTTTTATCTGAATACGGTCTGTTTGGGTGGAGGGTTCGAGGGTGAGAAAGTAAAAGCTTGTGTCACACGCTGGAAGTGTGACAGCTGGCAACTCTAAATACTCGTATCTGTTACTCCGGGCAGGCAGACTGTCATAACCAGCACAGCGCAGTATGTTTAGCTCCATGACTCATACAAAAAAATCTCCCTAATTTTTCCGAACGCGGTCTATTTTGCTGCTTCATTAAACCAACAATATTACTGGATTTATCCAGTTCTCATTCCCTCATTCCTCTTCTTGGCCGTGTTCAAGTCTAAAGGAGAAACCAGGACCACTCGTCGGGCCAAATGACTCCCTGACACCCATTAGTTCAGTTTCAGCTGTGCTCCGGTTTGAAACTACTGATTTTACTCATTAACAATACATAATACTGCCTGTAAGTCATCCTGTCCCTCACAGCTTATTAGCTGGACGGTGATACCCACACTGAGTACACTCTTTTATTTTACTGGCACTCATTAGTCCGGTTAATTGACTTCATTTCACTGCATTCAGCTCAGCCTACAGTAACAGCAAGTTTGAATTAATGAGAAACTAGAGATTCAGCGTCTCTTGAAACGAATGGGAACAGTCGCCGGGGGCTCTGATGAGAGGTTCATGGCTGCGCTGGACTATTGTTATTTAGAAATGAGAATTTCAGTTTCAGTTCATATTAAAGAATAACTAAAATGGATCGAGAAGTTTGAGGAACTGGTTTAATGATCAAAACAAATCATTGACAATAAATTAAAACTCGATTTTAAATAGCAGCTAGAATGGGATTTGACTATCTTAAAGGGGTTTCCCTCCTGTTAGCATAAGTGACTGTGTGTTTTCAGCTGGTACCATTCATTTTGCTGCTGATCAGTCGTAACGTTAAAAGTGAAGACGAAGTGAATACATTGATCATGTCGTTACAATTGGCACCTGTCAAGCAAACAGCCGGTTCTTGAAGTTGATGTTCTGGAAGAGGGAAAGAAACGGAGGATAACGAGCGACCGTGTCAGAGACTGAATTGCTTTGGCTCAGAGCATCTTCGAAACAGCAGGTCTTGTGGGGCGTTCCCAGGGGTTTGTACCTAAACTGGTCTAAAGGAGATGGTGGCAGCGTCACGGAGGTTTGTGTAGCGTATAGTGACGAACCTACAGAGAATCTGCAGCTGGTGAACACAGATGTTTGCATCTGGTAAGCAGACTGATAACAGCTTAATGTTTCGGCTGTGGTGGTTACTGCACCGCTAATGAAAATGGGAGGTCTCTGACTACATCACTGGCTTCCAGCTAAATTGGCAGCATATATATTTGCAGCCACTGGCTGATTTGTTAATTTTTCATGATTCATCCTCCCAGCGTCTGGGTGGGGTGGCCCAGGATGCTGTAGCACAGATTGCTGATAATAAGCTTTGGGTCAGACTGACCATGCTGACTCCTGTCCTGTGCTGCTACAGTAGACATGTGCGCCTTTGTAGGAAGAGATGGTAGCAGGATGCCTTATGGGCAGAAGGCGAGTAAACTAGGGCAGTGTGATGTTCTGGACAGTGTTCTGCCGGGTTCTGGGGATTCAAGCGAAAGTTACTTTCACACAGGCCATCAACCTAAACACTGCTGCAGACCACGCACACCCTTTCATGGCAGCAGTATTCCCTGATGGCAGCAGCCTCTTTCAGCAGCATATTGCACCATGTTACACTGCACACCATGCAATTACACAACTGAAATGTTCTGCTGCTAAACCCAAGGTGCCTGATCTCACGCACACGCTCAGAGATTTTGTCTCGATGAGTAGAAACCTTTCTAGTGGTACAAGGCGGACCTAAATGTTTATGGAAATGTGCTTTTAATATAGAAGATCTGTGCACAGAGCACATAAAAACGTGATTACAGCTCTGAGCAATGTTGCCTAAATCTCAGATGATTCAAAATTACACCACCTTATAGTAATTACATTACTTCTAAGCACTAGGAAACTTTGTGTCTGTAAAGTTAATAACATTTTGGATTTATTATATTAAAATACAAGCCCAAGCAGGAGATCAGTACAACAAAACTTCAGTACTTTATTTACCGAGATTCAAATCTTTTATTTTTGACTGAACCTGTCACCTTTAACGTGACAGGTTCAGTCACCGAGCCCGTCGAGCCTGTCAGTCTCCACAGAGGAGACTGGATCATGACCGTGCTGGATAATCCCTTTCTGACAGGCTAGTGGAGACTGGCAGTCAGCCAGTATTTTTGTATGGTCACAGATATTCATGGCGCCATCTATAAATATCATCAACCCAACACCTTTTGCACTTCTGCAGCTCTGTGTCTTCACACTCCCACCGCATGCTCTACTGTCAGGACCTTGCAGTCTCTGCGCTTGTCCTGGACAGCTTCTCAGCACACATGCTTGAGCCCATGTGACCTGAACATTTTTATCGGTCTCGTCTGACCGGGTAATGCGCTCCCAGCATTCATCAGGCTTCCTTCTGTGCTCTTTAGCAGAAATCTGCCAATTCAAACACAGAGATTCATCCGCTGTGGAGACCCCTTCAAAATAATGGAGCAGCTGAAAGAAGCTCTCGTCGCTTTAACCAGACTTTTCAGAAAAAATTTCTTCAGAATTTGCCGGTCGTAAAACGTGTCCGCACAAATGACCTATGAGGTCATTTTTAAAGGAGAACAAGCTCTTTAAATCCAGGTTTCAGGGTTCATCTTGCCAGCGTTTTTATTCTTCCCCGCAAAGGAACATCAGAGTGAAGTCAGAAGCAAAGATGGCATTTTTCAATCAAACTGAGCTCAGCCTTGAGCTCAAATATAACTTTATTTATCAGACAAACAGATCAAATCTAAGAAATGACATTTAATTTTAAAGAAAGAGAGAGAGATTAAGGAGTAGGGTGCTGTGTGTTTTTGTGTGAGTGTGCGGTCAACAAGCTGGAGTGGTAAATCAATGGAGCCGTTAATTAAAGAGGACAATGAAGTGACTGTTTGCAGTTCAGACAAACAGAAGTGGTTGTCATTGAGTCCATATCATCAAGACAAATTTAAGCTGACACAATCACTAAAAATCTAGTCATCACGACTTTAATGTGACTACGGTCTACCTGTTAAACCTCGTTTTCAACTTTGCTTCGTGCTGTTGGCTTCGTGCTCATATTTAAACAGTCAAAGAAAGATCATGTGTGTCCTCGTTAGGACAGGGATGTGTGTCGGCGTGTGGCTGGTAATTATGTGACGATGCATTTCAGGTCATGTTACAGAGTAACGTAAAAGTAATGTAACGAGTCGTGTAACAGACTACTCTCTATGGCGAGTAATGACATAACGTACTGCATTTCTTTAAGAATCATAACGAGTAATGTGTAATCCATTACTTCTTTTGAGTAACGGCCACAGCACTGTGACAGATACTCTGTAAACAGGTCTTTTTTTCTGCACACACTCCAGCAGCATGACTCTGCAGTAATGTAATACAGTTATATCCACAGGTATTTGGACAGTAACACAGCTCTTGTCATTTTAAATCAAATGAGATGTGACTGACAGGTAGGCCTTCAGCTTTAATTAATGGGAGTTAAAATGATCACATTAACTGTTTAGGAGTTACAGCCATATTTATAGTCCCCCATTTTAAGAGGCATGAGGGCATGAGGCGTAAAATTTTTGCCAAATCACAAATGTCCGTACTGGACTGGTGGAGGCCCAGGTTAAAAACTAACTACCACCAGTGCTGGTAAACTGCAGGGTGCTGGTGGAATTCTCATTCCTGGCACTCGGCTATGAAAAGCTCCAGTGTGAGCTGGAGACCACCACCTGATGAAGCCAACAGGACCACATCATCTGCAAAAATCAGAGCTGAGGTTCTGAGGCCACCAAGGTGGAAGCCTTCCACCACTTGGCTATGCCTAGAAATTCTGTCCATGAAAATTATGAACAGAATCGGTGACAAAGGGTGGCCCTGGTGAATCTCCCAGTAGGACAACAGCATTACCATATGGAGCACCCTCGACCACCCCACCCAGAGACTCCTAGAAGGCTAGGTACTCTGAGTTGACATTCAGCACATAAGCAAAAACAACAATCAGGACCCATCCCTGACCCAAGGGTGCAGGGAAGTGACCCTCTCGTCCACCAGTGAAAACTCCAATGTAAAGGCAGCTTGCCGCCTCTCACTAAGGGCAACTCCAGAGTGACCAGAGTCCAGCACCTCCCCAGGGGTCTGGTTCCAGAGCTCAGGCCGTGGGTTGAGGTGAGCCCGATTACATCTAGCCAGTATTTCTCAACCTCACACACTAGCTCAGGCTCCTTCCCCCACCAGAGAGGTGACATTCATGCCACTACAGTCAACCTGGATCACCAGGGATCTGTCAGCCAGGGCCTCTGCTCTTGGCCAGCGCCCAACACACATTGTACCCGACCCCGTGACGCCTCCTGCGGGTGGTGGGCCTACACGGCCGGGCCCCACTGAGCTAAGGCTTGGCCACCAGGTGCTCTCCCTCGAGCACCCTCCCCAGTCCTGGCTCCAGGGTGGGGCCCCGGTAACCCTATTCTGGTCAAGGTAAATTGTTCTCTTGATCGTTCTTGTCTGAATCGCTTGTTGTATGGCTCCTCACCCAGAACCAGTTTGCCTTGGGAGACCCTACAAGGGCAAAAGCCCCCGAACAACATAACCCCAGGAATCACTGGGACACAGAAATCCCTCCACCATGATAATGTGGTGATTCGCAGAGGGGCATGTAGAATATCTGAGATTTATTACTGCTGACAGCATGTTGTAAATATCAGTATCCTTGTGTATACTTCACATTTTTATAAATTCAGAAGTCTATTTTGACAAAATGATGATGTGCCTGGTTCAGATTGATTTGACATTCTTTCTCTATCCTTTCGTCAGCAACCAGCTGCACCAGCTCCATGGAGGATTTTACTTTTCAAAGAAACATTATTAATGGACTGCACTGCATTTTCTCCCTTGACTGGCTGTTCCTCAAATAAATGAAGCTTGATGTAGAATGTTTGAAGGCCAACTGCAGTGTCACGTTTTAGGACAAACAGAGCCAGAGGCTGCTAAGAGACAGTGCCCTAGTTTGCTGCCACTATTCCCCAGCAGCTGACCGCCCTCTTTATTGTTTCTTTTATGCAGGGTTAAAGCAGCAGGAGCAACAGGATGCATAAGGCACAAAAAAAAAAAAATAAATAAACCTTCTCTCGTTGTAACTTCAAGGATCATTTTCCATCTAGATCAGTTATACAATACTTTATGATAACATGTCTGAATATACGCTCTCTTCTCCTATGAGCTGGATATCAGCACTGTTTAAGTCACTCTGATGTCACATTTGACTGTGATTAAAAAAGACACAGAAGACACACGCCCTCCTGTTTGAGTCCCCTTTTACTCTTAATTCCCTTCAGCACCCTACCAGCACGAGCAAAAGGTTAGGATGACCTGCATTAGAGGAGAGCTGCACCTGCATTACCAATGGAAAATGTTACATATAGACAAAAACAAGGTCAGTGCAAATTTAAGAGGTGCCACTTCAGCTAAGTTTCAGGCATAAATCATGGTTAATGTTAAACTGCAGCATAACATTATTCATCCTCGCATTCCTACTTTCTGACTTTAAAAGTGCTTCAAAGTGACCTCTCTCCTGGAGCCGTTACTCAAAGGTTCTAAACAAATTTCTGCTTTGTGCAGCCGCCACAGATGGTGTGAGCAACATTTGGCTTCTTACCTAAGAAGGTAAAGGATTAATTATTCATTTTAATAATGATGACAATGATGCATTGCTCAGAGTTCAACAGCCTGGCACTCTAGTTGCTGCTCCAGATGCTGTAATATCTGTGAGAAGTAACGTGCTTTTTGTTGGGTTTTGAATTTAAAAAGTACCAATTTGATGTTGTAAAATATGTAGTCCTAATCACTTCATAGATAAATCTGAATACTACTGTATATACAACATTATTTTGAAACCTGCCGTGTACAGCAAAGTTTTAGCTCACCTTAGCGATGCAGCAACACTTTCAATTTAATTCAGTTCAACTTTATTTGTATAGCGCCAAATAACAACAAACTGTCGCCTCAAGGCGCTTTGTATTGTAAGGTAAAGACCCTACAATACTGCAGAGAAAACCCAACAGTC
>JAVDPK010017448.1:0-12980 GCA_034780415.1 Cichlasoma orientale | reverse complement strand
GTTATAGCTGCAAAGGGTGGGCCAACATCACATTAAACCCTATGGATTAAGAATGGGATGTCACTCAAGTTCATATGTGTGTGAAGGCAGACAAGCGAATACTTTTGGTAATATAGTTTATATTTAGCCACCCGGAATTATTGGTGTTGCGTGACATCTTTCTTAATACACAGCCAACTGGACTGTGCAGTATAAAAAATATACTATATAAAAGCTAAGTATTCCAGCTACATTATTTACATGAAATAGTAAGGCATCAATAAGCACATGCTGGGTTTGAGGTTGGGCAGAGACATGCTCACTTTGCCAAAGTCTCTAAGAGGATGTCTCCTACGCCTTTAAAGCTGAATTGATTACTACTGAAAAGCAGAGCGCTGCTGACAGAAGGGGCATTTCCTCAGCTAGTGATGGAAGCCATGAAAGAAACTGTCCCTGGACCTCAGAGAAACCCAGTTACCTACTGATGTTCTACCGCCTTTCATGCCACTTCATCTTCAAAGCTAAGGGGCCAAATATGAGCAAAGCAAATGACCTCTTATGTCAATTCATCTTTTCCCTCCGCTTTTCCAAACAGGCTCTCCTTGACAGGCTGCTGCGTCCCTGAAGCTGGACACGAGTGGGGCAAACACACAACTGAAGGAAAGCGGCTGCCCCGGTTTTCTTTTGTTCCTCTTCTATACTGTAGATTGTTGTATTTTCATGAGGAAGCTGGTACCGCAACATGCACACACACAAAGACACAGACTGAGATAGATAGATTTAGATAATTTTTAGGTTACTTTCTAATCTAAAGGAGTGATGATTGCAGGGGAAAGAAATAAAAAAAAAAAAGGCAAGCTCCACCCTCTGCATGTGAAACAATACACCCATACTAGTTACATTACCGTAACAGTGGGAAACACAAAGTGGCACTCAGATGGGCACATTATCCTGAGTTTCATTCCAGACACCAACAGGCACAACACTGTGGCTCATTAAAGTCATTGAGCCTTTGAAATGTGCCAGATTTTCAGAGGAAGAAAGAGTTATTAAGAGGCAGGCAGACAGCGAAGATGGTTTGCAAACCTACCCAAGCAAAGCCAGCCAGCAGTCTTTGTAGCATATACCCTATATTTTGATCATTTTTCTTTTCCTTTTTTTGTGTGTAAGAATTCTAGAGTGTTGAGCCAATTATTCTGCCCAAACTGCTGCAACATGAGCGCTCACACATCACAACATATTCCTTCGCCCTGCATGTTGCAATACGGCATCCACTGTCCTGTTTGCTCAGTCCCATTAAACTCTGGATTACACGAGAGCTTAGGCCTTCAGAAAACTTTCTAAACAATATTATACTCCAATGAGGTAAACTACAAACTGCTAAGACCTTATAATCCCCTCAATTGCATCAGACACACAGTTCACAATATGGTACATTGGATAAGTCTTAATCCAGAGGCCTGTTCAACAAAACCGGTTTTATAAAAGCAGCAGTGCAGCACAAGGCTCAAAAAGGTGCATTAAACACCAGCTTTGCTGCACAGCTAAAACAAAAAAAAAAGCCAATCTGAGAGTATTCCTGAGTCAAGAGGCTGATTCTTAAAGAAGCTACTTGCAGCTCATCCAACTTGCTCAGGGCTTCACGGGAAGGTGTGCGTGAACTTGACCGGACGGGCATAGCGTGTTCGGCCTGTGCTCCATTTAAGGTGGTCAAAGTCATCCAGCAACCATTATCAGTACCAGAGTAAAGCGGAAATGGTGATTAAGTCATGTATATCTCAAGAACACACGAAGATATGCAAGCATGCACAAATACAACTCCAGTAGGTGGACTAGTCACACACGAGACATTTTTTATGACCCCTCAGCATGAATGCTGTTGGATAAGGAAGAAAACAATAAATGTAAAGACCTGAGTGACTTTGACCAGCACAAAATCAGGACGGCTTGACAACCACGCTGGAGAATCTCCAAAGGCGTTACTAGACAGCTACAGAAATATCACAGCCCCACTGGCAATGTCTATGGAAAAGTTTAGGGTCAGGGTTAAATTTTAATATGGGGATCAGTCAGTGAGCAGAGACTATTCCATCATATAGTACCAAAGATTTAAAAAAAAGGGAAAAAAATTGTAGCAGAGTGTCTGAGATGAAAATACCTACAACAAGAGGTTAGTAACTGTTACTGACATTGCAAACAAAATGCTGTAGAGGTGTGGGATGACTTCTTTTTTTTTTTAAACTTAGATCTATATAAACAACAAGAGACTATAAAATGCTGAAGAGAAAAGTGCCTCAGCCTACGCAGGAGAAGCTTTGACCTGGAAACGGTATTCTCAGAAGGTCGATACGTCACCACTTAACAAGTGAGTGGTGCTCTGAGGAGGGACCGGCCGTGAATTGGCGACAAGGTGAAGGTGAATGTACCGGAACAAGGCTGATCTGCGGTGGGCTAAACTGAAAACTGAAAAAGGTCTCGTAAAGTCCATAACTGAGATGGTCAGAGCCTGCAAAGTCTGTGCTTTACATAGTGCTGTGGCCGATTAGTGTGTACATGTTTCACACGTACACACCCACCCACACAAACACAAACACACACACACACACACAGTCAGACAGAGGGAAAACATATCTCAGTCCACATATATGCACACGGATTAGTGATTTCAAACTGTCTCACTGTGTCAAAGTTGACTTGGCATCTTGGCCAGCTGCAGGTCATATGCATTATGGATGAGCGTAGGGCTATGAGCCAAACTAAGCAGGTTATTAAGTATAACAACAGTATAATGCGGTCTCTCCCTTAATCTTCATATCTTTAATCTGCCAAAAGATGCAGCGCAGTGTGATGCATCTCAATGATGCCTCGCACCTGCATAATGAATCTTTATTACAAGCGTATCTCTAGAAGTGACATACACCATGTGCTATTTAGACTTAAATGCCATCCACGTCAAATCTGATCAGCATATGAAGACTAGAGTGTACCGTGACTCCGCTCACTGATGAGCGATTGCAGAATGTCACAACACTCCTGGATGCGTGCCCGCAGTTACACGGGCACATCTCTTCCTTCACGAAGAAGATTTTTTAAAAAATAAAATAAAAATAAAATCACTAAGCCAGCATGAGATAGAGCTTTGTAAGAAAAAAGAGAGGAGAAAATAATAACGTACTAAGAGAGATAAGTAATTGTGTTTACAGAATCGGAGCTACAACATAACTGTCTCCAGGAAGCACCAGCTTGTACCCGTGGCCATCCCCCGTGGCGATGCTGAACAACTCTGCATTCTAGCCATGAAATGGGTGAGAAATCAATGCTGTAGGCTTTGGGGCCTTCATTAGATACTGCCTGACCTTCACTACAGAGCGAGGTCACTTTTATTTTCGCAAAAACAGCAGGGGCATGTCAACAAATTATTAAAAGGGAGAACCATATGAAAAGTTTCAGAAGACAATCGGAGAATGGCCTCCTGCTCCTTGGCATAAATCCCCGTACCAGTAAACAATGAATGATTCATGAGAGTGATCTTAAGCTGTGCGCTCTTTACTACCCTTTTATCCCACAGGCAAGGATGCATTTATGAAGAAACAACTATATTACAAGAGTTACGTGAACATTGCATGATTGATTTTGATATTTGCCATGTTATGGCAATTATGTTACAACTTGAACAACACTATAAGTTTGCAAGTGAAATGAATTCCTGTTAACCAGCATTACTGTTCTTATTATTCAGTTTATCAAAAGTTGATACTTTGGTGATGATAACATAACTGATTGTGGGAAACTTTAAGGAGGGTGGATTTATAGCTCTAATTTACCACAAGAAAACAATTGCAGAGACTGTGAAGGGTCCGTACTGATCTCACAAAGAACTGCAATCAGAATGAATGTGATGCTGTGGTATGATGATTTCTCCTTCTTTATTTTTGTCTTTCATTTCCTGAAATTTTATTCCACTTACTCCCAATTAAGTCTCAAGCAACTTTTAACATATTTTATTCATTTATTTAAATTTAGCTGTTGGAATTTGCAAATTGTCCTCTTATAGCTTTTACTCGGGTTAGGACAGACATGAACCGTGCTTAGTTATGACAACATATGAATGTTTCGCGAATGTCTTATAATTGCCTGTTAAGATTTTAAATGTCTTCTATTTGAACAAGAACCAAGTTCTTTCACACCTGATCTGACTGAGGTGTCAGGTAAGTGTGTAGCTCGTAATTGGATCAGATGTGCCGCCGTCTGCGGTACGTCTACAGCAAAAAAACATGCTAAGTGGGTCTTGAGGACTGTGCTAATTAACAGCGGTATAAGGAAATACTTACCAGACGGATCAGCGTGCCAGTGCACCCAAATGACAGCAAGAAGTACGAAATTTAAGAGCTTAAAGGATTATTTATGTGTCGTTTTTTTTCCCCCACCCTGGCTCTTATTTTATCAGCAGTGACCACTGCAGTGGTCAAAAGGTTTTTACTTCCTGCTCAGGTCAGCTGCTCAGGCACTTTAAAGTGTGATCAAAGTGCCTCTTAACAACACAAACACGTTTTGTTTCATGGCGTGTATGCTACTACTGCAACACAGTGTTTAAATTGCAACGTTACTGTTGTGACTGTCATTTTGATTCTCCTTTCACACACTGCTCAAAACCACCTTGTTTACCCTGCTGACTGCTACCCGCCTTGTTGTTCTGTTTGTGACTGGCAGCATCTTTCTTGGTTCGCTACATTGTTGACACATTATGCATGTGTCAAAAATGTACGTATGAATTTAAATTTAAACATCAGAAACATCAGAAATGTACAGTAGATATTTCCAGTATTTTTTTTAGTGCAGTTCACTGTACTGCAAGGAACTTATAAATAGGACTGCTTTTGGTATTTCTGAGGATATCAGAGGATTTTTCATTACTCGCGCTGACAGACTTTTGACATCCGTGATGCAAGTCAAGAAATCCGGGTTTTAAAAAATTCACATTTCGATCTGTAAATATGTCGACTTGATTGACACGAACAACCTTTTATCGCTAGAATAACATATTTACACGATGGTTACTAAATGCATTACTGGCCCATTATTTTTAAACAAAAAAACCACAAATCTGTAATATGGATCTTGTTCACCTCAGTTTCTGTTTTAAATTTCCTACCAAAAACTGTTTACAGAGATCAGTTTAGTAAATCCTGAAACTGCACATCTAGAATATTAATTCAAAGAAATGGTAGGATTTTAAAGGCTTTAACTCAGATTTCCTTAAATTGTTTTTTTACTGTGTAAACAATACAGTAAATCTGCTTTTTGGGAGTTCAGCGTTCAAATATCACAAGACAAAAACTATGGCCAAGTGAACTGTACAGTTCCAGGCTGAATTTCATTTGCATGAGAATGTGTCATTATACTGCCAATAATAGAAAAGTACAACCCCCCAAAGCCTCTCTTCACCTGGCCCCCTTTTTGTGCTCCATCCAAGGTCACTTAATCACTGTGTTCCTTCAAAGACCTCTATCTTAACCAGCTGCAGTGTGAGAGATTTATGCCCCACTCCATGTCATGATTACCAATCAGGTGGAGTAATAGCTGCTTAAGTAGACAGGGTTTCTGTCATCACTGAGGGGTGAAGTGCCAGTCAAGGTTTCCACTGAGTCTGTGGGCATGTCAGTGCCTTGGGTGTAGCCTCCAGATTAAACAGCATTATCAGAGTGGAGTGAAAGCTGTTTTGGTGAGGGATCACATCCTTCCTGGCCCCCACTGTACCACAGTGCAGTGCAGACACAAAGTGAGCCAGCTGTTATCTAACAACTTGGTACCCACCTTGAATTACTGAAAAGAATTACCTTGTTAAAAAAAATTAGAAAACAACAAGTTATTGAATTTAAAGTGTGAGTTCTTCTACTACTAGTACTACTATTACTAATAATAATTATTATTAATATTACAGTACTGTGCAAAAGAGTCACCTCTCATTTTTTAATTTTTTGCAAGGAAAATGGGTAATGTTTGCAGCGATTTGTTGAAACGTGCAAACATACATAGAAATACAGTTTATAAGGCAAAAACAGAGTTTGTTCAATTCTAAAAAAGAAAGTCAATATTTGGTATGACCACCTTTATTGTTCAACACACACTAAATTCTCTTAGGCAAGCTTTTTTTTTCTTTAATTAGCTTTCAGGAATAGTTCTCCAGGCTTCTTGAAAGACACCCCAAAGCTCTTCTTTGGATGTTGGCTGCCGTTTGTTCTGTTCTCTGTCAAGATGATCCCAAACTGCTTCAAAAATGTTGAGGTCCTAGCTCTGGGGAGGCAAATCCATGATTGATAGTGTTCTATTGTCTAATTTTTTTCTGTCCAGCTTTGCTTTTACTTCATTGGCAGTATATTTGAGATCACTGTCATGCTGAAAAATGAAACCGTTTCCAATCAGATGCTTTCCAGATAGTATGGCATGATGGATCAAAATCTGACAGTATTCTTCTGCGTTCACAATTCCACCAATTTTGACAGGATCTCCTGCAACCACTGGCTGAAACGCAGCCCCAAACCATGACAGAGCCTCCATCCTGTTTTACAAATGGCTGTAGACACTCAATGTTGTACCTCTCTCCTAACTTCCTCCGTACATACTGATGATGATTTGAACTAAAAGTTTCAAATTTGGATTCATAAGTTCATAACACCAGTTGCCACTGATTTTCAGTCCAGTTCATGGAATATGGTATACCTCAGCCTTTTTTCCCCTTGTTTCCCTTCCTTAAGAAATTCTTCTTAACAGCTGAGACCATTTCTGATGAGGCTCTGGTGAACAGTAGATGGTCAACTGAACAGCCAGATGCATCTTTCAGGTTCTGTATCAGGTCTTTGATGGATTTTTTTTCTATTTCTTAAGAACATGCTGCTCAGACAGTATTCATCTGCTATACAGTTTGTTTGTTTGTTTTAGTTCTGACACTTATTTTGTCCTGCACGTGTCCAGTTTCCTCAGATTTTTTTAAGGACACACCGCGAGAGATATGCCAAGTTTTTAGCTACTAGATCTTTGGGATCACCTCACTGGTGCAAAAATATTATATTATGTCTGTCAAACTTTTAACTCTGGCATTTTTCACAGATTCAGCTACAGAAATGGGAAAAGAGTTTGTGGTTTGTGACAGGCTGCTCGTAACAGTGCCTAAAATTATAATTTAAAATCATTTCTTTTGCTAAGTTTCCTGTCATGTGTAGACACAACAGTGGTTCATCCCTCAATACCACTTTTTGAAAGCAAAATATAAAGAAATGAGGGGTGACTCATACTTTTTGCACAGTGCTGTATAATAAAAGTAACACTGTACAGCTGGGGTTTGCATGTTCTTCTTGTGCCTCACAGTCTAAAGATATGCTTGTTAAATTAATTGACCGTGGGTGTGAATGAGAACGTGTGTCTCTCTCTGTGTAACCCCTGTGATGGACTAACAAGCAATCTGGGGCGTATCCCACCTCTTGCCTGTGACAGCTGGGATAGGCTCCAGACCCTCCCAACCCAATGTTGTGTAAGCAATTAAGGAAATGGATGGATGGATGCTTGTATAATAAGAACAATGTTTAACGATTGCACTGCGCCATCGTATCAAATATCTTTTGAACTGTAAACCTATTAAGTGGCCATAGTAAAAATTCATTGTTTGATGAAAGGCCCAAATCAGCAATGAGCACAATGGTTTGACGGTGTAGAAATCTGCTGAAGAAAAAGCACTTCGCATTGCTAATGTGACATTTCTGTCTCATTGCTTGCCACTAGACCATAGAAGCATGTGATTAAGATGGACTTGCCCTTTATTTAAGGTTTTCCACTTTAGTTATCAGTGAATTCTGCAAAGTTGCACAGCTGGGAGTCAGCTTATGCAGATCTTATTAGCTCCGTTCCATTAGAAATGGGGAAACATGTCTCTTCCAATGCTACTCACAACACAAACCAGCCCTATAAGCAATGATAGCAGCGCAATTGTTTAAACCCAAAACATGACTGTGGGCGAATGATCTGTCTCTATGTGTTAACCCTGCAACAGACTGGCGACCTGTCCAGGGTGTGCCCTGATTCTTGCCCTATGACAGAATGAGGTTCAGCCCCACACAGCCCTGAACTGGATGCAACAGTACGCTACTTTTGACTACTCCCACAAGGGGTCAATCCCGATGTACGATTTGGCAGTTTTACACCGGATACTCTTCCTGACAAAACCTCAAAGGGGATTTGGTTCTCCAGGTAGAATCGAACCAGCGATCTTTTGCTTGCCAAGCAAATGGGTTAACCGCCTCATCATTGGAGGCGCGTATTGCAGCATGGGTTAAATGGTAAATGGACTGGTTCTTATATACAGCTTTTCTATGCACGCACTCAAAGTGCTTTATACAACATGAGATGACCTCCTGAGCCACAGCCAATGCAAATACACTTGAGAGTTAATCCTGTACTGTGTTTAAAATTTTCTGCTATGCCAAACAAATTTCCATCCATCTATTTTCTTCCACTTATACAGGGACGTGGGGGTGGCTGGAGCCTATTCCAGCTGCCATAGGGTGAGAGACAGGGTACACCCTGGACAGGTCGCCAATCTAACACAGAGAGTACTCACATTCACACCTACGGGCAATTTAGAATCACCAATTAACCTAACCCCACTAACTGCATGTCTTTGGCCTGTGGGAGGAAGCCAGAGTATCCGGAGAGAACCCATGCACGGGGAGAACATGCAAACTCTACACAGACCAGGCTAAAGCTGTTGTAGCAAAAGCAGATGGTGGAGCTGAACCCAGGAAGAACCCTTCTTGCTGTGAGGCAACAGTACTATCCGCCACGCCATCATGCTGCCAAACATGAGAATTATAGTGGTTTACAGCAAAATTAGCATTTATTTTCTTGCTGCTATCTTCATACATGGAGTCAAGAAGTAAAACAATTCATTGTAGCTGCTGCTGTAGTTTTGCTTCAGTCCTGAAAATGTAAAATTATTTTAAATGATTGAGTAATAGACTGAGTAGTAACGGAGACATATTCCATACCCACAGAAATATAACATCTGAAAACAGAAAAATGACATTGCTAGCTTGTAGTTACTAATATGATCAAGTATAAATCCAAAAAAGTAAAAATCATCATCATTATTTTTATTATTAGTAGTATTATTATGATTATTATTGTTAGTGAATCAGGAGAATTTTGGATTTGCTCTAATAATACCACAAACAATGTAATTTATGTTTAGATAATCAACAATTTAAATGCTGTCTTTTTTTTTTAAATCTTGCTTTTCACACAAGGAAATTATTAGGTTATTTTACCCTCCAATGTAAAGTGAAAATAAAGAAGCAGCAAGATGCATATAATTTATTAGTCTTACTGCATTTAGTATAATAGTTTGTGCTGCTTCCAAGATAATGTTGGTTAGACTAAAGTGGAATTATAATGTTGTTCAGAGAGCGTTTGAGGGCATGACTAATTTTCTACATCTGTCAGATATTATTTGTTGGACCATTTCTTCACACAGCTAGAAAGCTCAGCTGCCACTGAGGTTACAGTCATGTGACAGGTATTAATCAATAACTTACACCATTGTGGGTTTGCTGATGTATGTGGTTATGTTGTGTCACAATAGTGTGTTTCTCTGATGAAGTGCTTTTGCTGATTGACCCAATTGTTTGCAGGCACATTGTTTGTCTATTTGCTATAAAAAAAACCAAAAAAAACCACTTAATTTAGGATTTAAAACTATACAGTCGAAGTCTTAAAAAGAAAAGTCTTTAAAAAATAAGAAAAAACACCAAAAGCGGTCAACCACACAGTCCATATTAGCTAGGTCGTGGCTATCGCAGTAAACACTGTGATCACTACAATATAAGCAATTCATTAAGACATGAATTTCTATCCTTTCATCATGTAGTAAAATGGTACAATGACAAAATGAAAACTCGTAAAGAGATCTTTTGTTACCAGATTTAGCGAGTGTTTACAAATGTGTTTACAACATTAATATATTTAGATCCATAAATATTTGGACAATGACACACTTTTTGTAATTTTAAGTCTTTACCTTTACCTTGCATTCACTGTTTAGGAATTACAATCTTTATTATACTCGGAATTAAATTGTTGACACTAAAATAAATGCAATTAATTGATAATTACTTAATATAAACAGAAAACTGTGAAAATACTGGCGTTATCCTTATTCAAATAAGAAAACCTCCATTGCCTGTATGACTATGACTTCTCTTACTCTTAAAGCACACTGTTGATGATTGCTGTACCTGCCCACTGTGATTTAACAAAGGGGCTACATATAAACAGAAATGCTGCAGACATAATAAGTTCAATCTGGTTTTACTTATATAACACCAAATCACTACAACAGTTGCCTCAAGGCACTTTATACACATGCATATACATATAAGTATTCATGTCAATTACGCAGTAACATGCTAATGCACACATATGTAGCTTTGTATCTGCCACAGGTCCCAGAGCTAATGAGATGAGAAAATGATAAGAAATAGATATTACACGTTAAACAAAGCTGAGAACAAAGCTGAGTGCTTTTCACATCCCAGCCTCAAGCAAAGACTAATCTGCCTCCATTAACAGTTTCTAAAAGAGAAAAAAAATATATCAATTCTTTTCCAAAGCTGTAGGACAGGAAGAACAGCCTTTTGCCCTGCAGATATGTAATGTGATTCGCATTATAGGCTAGCATGCAAGACCTGGTAGAATCTTAAATGAACCAAGGAAGTAAAATCAAAACTAGGCATTTGTGGTTTTGATTGTGATCTGTGACCACTCGAACTTTTTCCTGTATTTTTTTTTTATTTCTTTTTTTTTACAAACCATTTCCAACCATTTCCATTACAATACATATTTATGTGAAACTACTTTTAGGCTTTACAGCACTCAGTGCAACAATTTTACCACATTATTTTTTCTGAAGAGTACGGGTTATGCAGACATTTCCAGGGGAAAACTAAATCTGATATGTGATCTGAAGCCCAAAATAAGACGGACATAGGACAAAAGAATAATGGACCTGAAGGGTGCATTTGCCCTTTAACTTTGCATGAAGGTCACATCATAAAATGGAAATTATTTTTCAGTCTCTGAATATCATAGCTGTGGGGATTTTATGTTAGTCTACTGCATGCAAGCTTGAAACTTGGCAATTTGGAGGACAGATAGAATCTAAGAAGACAATATTTTGTGTTTTCATTCAGCACAGGACTTTATGTAAAAAAAAAAAAAAAAAAAAAAAAGTTTTGAGATATTTGGTGTTAAAGAAGTTGGACATCACCAGGCTGCTGTCAGCTATTACATATCATTTCAATTTTGAGATGATTTTCAGTTTCCACAGGAGAACATTTTAATGCAAAACCTATAAAGCCCTTCTTTAAATGACATTTCAAGTTCTCATTAAAACTTTAAATATCTGCCCCTTAATCCTTAATTACATTTCACCAACTGTAAAATAACACAAGTTCTAACAATATGCTTAGCATGTAGATTTTAAAAGTAGCTAACTTTTTACAGGCAAAGTAAAAATAAAGTTGTCCGCGAGCAAGAAAGGCAGGCAAATTGCTTCATTGTCACGGTGTTGCCACTGTCGATATTTTGCTATGCTTATTTCAGAAAGAGCCATTAAAAATGATGTTATGAGACAGATAAGACAAAAAAAATGAGGACAGGGATTAAAGGGTCAAAATATTCAGACATAAACTATTGAAACCTCACTGCAAATACAAACAGAGCATCAGCCTTCTCTGAATGCAACTAAAATGAAAGAGATTGTCTGTATTGAACACAGCTGTTGGCAGTTATGACTAAAATCCATCACAAAAGTCGATCAGGTCGGCCTCTTTGGGGCATGAAAGTGAGTCAACAGAGGGAGGATCAGATCTACTTTATTGCCTGATTAAAATCAATTTGGTGTGTCCGATGCTGAAGGTGGAGGGACGGAATGAGGAATGGAAAATTGTTAAGCATCTCCTCCTCTTTCACTATCGAGTGATTATAATGTGAAAGCTTGCTGTAACACCGCCATGACTCCACAACTCGTGTGGCACAGGCGAAATGGTAGAAAGGTCATCAGATGTGTCTCGTCATGCAAAACAGACAGACGTGACTTAAAGGTTATGAGACAGCTTTTTTTGATATGGAATGGTAACAATCTTTTTTTCATATTAGAGCAAACAGCCCTCATTTTGCCCGCTGCATGTAAAGCACAAATTCACTTAACCCAATTTCCTTCATTCACTGCTTTTGAAAGGTACAGTAGTATGATATGGAAGCAGTTTTATAGGTTTGTTACAATTAGTTAGTATTACCAATAAGCATAAATGCTCACTCGCTCATTCACAGAGAGAGCGAGAGAGAGTAAGCATTTGACTTTGACTTTTTACACAGACTTTCAGATAAAACTAAGCGTGAAAATAACAGTTCAGCAGTCCAAAACCGGCAAGAACAAAGTCTAATTGTGGAATTATGTAACTTACCTCATTACTCAATGCATGACCTTTATGCAGCTAATGAACAAGGCTGCCTGCAACTTGTGGATTTGGGTTAATATGTGCAGCACCATACATGCTCTTTTTAAATGAAGCATGAGGATTGCTTATTAGGGGGGAAATGGTAGTAAAACGACTTATATGACCTTTAAAGAGCTTTGTTCAACATCGGCACGGCACAAACATAACTACAAACGATGTTGTGGCAAAGCACTGAACAGCAAATTATAAAGTAAGGATTTCATTTTGCTTCACAAAAAAATGCTTGAAAAACAACTAAAAGTACAATAAACTCACAACCATTGCCATATGGAGGCCAAACGCTGCGGCAAAATATGTTTGTAATTTCAAGTGTGCGGGGTACACTAAGCAGATTGTACATCACTTTCTTGGATTTGTGTTTATAAAAAAAAAAAAAAATCCCAGCTCGCCCCTACGGGCGGTCTTTTTGCCCTTCAAGCTCGGGTCCTCTACCAG
>JAVDPK010017447.1:0-12983 GCA_034780415.1 Cichlasoma orientale | reverse complement strand
TATGGCGGACACACAGTTACGTCGCATCAGCGGGCCGAACCAGTCAACGAGGTATCTATGTATATATATCTATGTTGGCGACCCCTTTTGCGCTTGCGCGTTCACAGTTCTTAGGGGAATGTTCAAGATCGAGATTCAGAAATTTTAAACTGGTGATAAATATGCACATTGTATGTTTGTATAATCCATTTTTAAATAATAATAACAATAATAAATGAAACCTTTATTTATCAACCGAAAACGGGCCATTACAACATTATAATAGAAAATAATATTAAAGTACAAAAAGGACTGCGAACATGAGTGACAATAGTACAAAAGGAAAGTGTAAAATAACAGTAAATAAAAAAGATTTACAAATAACAGTCAATCAGCTTAAATGCAATCAAATAATTAAGTAAAATCTAAATAAACACCAACACCAAAGTAATAAAAAGAGGTCTATTCAGATAAGCATAAATGTGAAGTTCTGTAAAAGTTCCTGTTTGGTTTCGACATATTTCACTGACTTTTGACAGAACAGCCATAAAAATTTGAAGGAGTGCTTCAATATTGCAGAATCGACATCGTCCTGAGAATCAAGACATGGTTTGGCAAACAAAATTAAACAGTTGTATAAAGATTAAGTTTTCTTGTCCTTCATTATCAGGCCATATTTTTTGCTTTGTTGAAATCCAGATTGGAGGGCTTTAAGTCTTTTTTCTGATATCCACTTTTGAAACAAGTCCCACAAACTCCAAACATGGGCACAGTCAAAGCAGGCGGTCCAGCGTTTCAATATCTGATACAGAATAAACTGGTATTTCTATCTATGTTAAATCACTGAAGGATAAATATCATTCATTATTTGAGGTGTGTCTTTTCTGCCTTTGGGGAAGACTGGCAGCAATAGGTATCTGGTTCTAACCCTGCCAGTCACATTATTGGGGTGATCTTTCATCATATTTTTCCTTTTTAATGGCAGAGGGAGTTTGTACATTTTCTGTCTGTGAAATTTAGACCATTAATATAAAGTACTGGTAAACCTGATATGTCACTGCTGTATAGTCCATTCTTCATTTACAGCTTGGACCATATCTTGTGATCTTACAGTATGTCTCTCTGACACTTTAAAACCCATTATGAGTTAGAAATGTCATAATGATTGTATGCACTCAGTGGTTATGAGTTGAAGACTTGGAAATGTGTAGCTAATGTGCTGAAGTTAGAATTATAGTTTTACTTTGAGCAGTCACTGACATCTGATAAACAAGTACCATTTGTCAAACTATGGAAGATCAGTGTAATGGAAAATTGATTTTACCCTTCAGTCACACTGGGTTAAATGGACACAGAACCTGGATATTTTATATTTTAATGTCTTTCGGGTTAAAAAACGGACCAGTTTTCTCATCTTTTTATTTAAAAGGCAATCAATTAAAATGTTATTTTAACCTGACCCCCCCCCCCCCATCCCCTTTAGAATTTTGCATTCATACTTTTTTTTTTTTTTTTTTTTTTTAAGAGATGCACAAAAAGTGTGAACAGGTACAAAAACAAAAAAAGTGCAGAAGGAAAAGGATGGCTAAACAACCCGTGTCTATCCTGGGACGAGATGTTGATGTGGAGGACTGTAAGTACCTGGGCATCCACATCAACAGGCTGAACTGGAGGACCAACACAGAGGAGGTATGCCAGAGAATAATAAATTATGATTCATTTAAACTGCTTTAATAAAATCTTATTTATGATGCAAGACTGGAATGATTTTAGAAATACTCCTAAAGGACTGTCAGAGTAGTTGTGTGCAAATCCTGAATCTGCACATGTATAATTAGCAACATCTTCAGTGTTTCCTGTTACATAGAACCAAGATTTGGTTACTGATGTAATTTTCAGACTTAACATGTATTCACGCAGGTGTTTCTTGACTCACACTATTTTTGTCTCTGATGATCTGACCAACTTAATCATTTGACCAAATAAGGCAATTAAAATAATAATGATCTGCAACCCTGAGCAAACGGCATGGACAGACCAAGCTTCCACCACAATGAAAGAATTGAAAACAGTTTAATGATTTGCAAATAATATTCTCATCTGGATAAATAAAACATAGAAATGCAAACATGCTTATCCATTTGTCCTTGTGTTATGTTCTCTTTTCTATGTAAAAAATGTACATCATGATGTTGCAAAACTAAAGAAATTCAACTCTTTTAAACTCTGAAATGCATGTGTTGTAGATTGGCTATAATCTAATCTT
Source organism: Cichlasoma orientale (assembly GCA_034780415.1). Classification (NCBI taxonomy): domain Eukaryota; kingdom Metazoa; phylum Chordata; class Actinopteri; order Cichliformes; family Cichlidae; genus Cichlasoma; species Cichlasoma orientale. The sequence goes on along the minus strand of JAVDPK010017447.1, from coordinate 10,738 downwards.
TTATAAACCACCACCTCCCGCTGGATGCAGTTGATAAGGTGTGACAATAGTTTATTATTACTATTTTTTTTAAACATACAATTTGAAATGAAAACTCTTATGAGGAGGACCGAAAGAGACGGAGCAGGATGAAAGTGGTAAGTTAAACATCTCTCGTTCTAGCTGTGCGGTGTGTGATCTGTGTTGTGACTTCCCCACTGTTGCATGCTTCACACAGCCTCAACTGAAGCTCTCAGTGGCAGCAGTAATGCAGTGTACAAAAAACAAAACGAAAGAAACCACACTGGGATATTTACACCAAAGAACAAGAACCACTGGTGGGGAAAGCTTTGAGTGAGGGAGAAGGAGCGAGGGGTGAGAGGTCAACGCACGCAACCTGAAACGAAAGACGAGGTTCGGATTCTGGCAAACGCACACCTCAAAGCGTCTTCAGTCAGCACATGCTCAGCTGTGGCTTCCTTGCCAGAGCAGTTAACAAGACAAGGGAGCCATGGGTTATTTTTTTTTTGTCAAAAACAACACAAAGAAAATGCCACAAATGTGGGAACAGGAGAGTTGGAAATCGATTTTTGAGCATTAAGCATCCTTGAAAATTCTGTCATCTAGTGATGTGAACAATACCAACAACTTGGGCAATAACTGCATTGTTGCACCATCCAGCTCATGATACCACCCTGCAATATGAAATCTGTGGCCACCAGCATGGCCCAGTACAAGGACCGCAAAGTGCTGCATTAAAATTGAGGGTAAAAATATTAGGTGACTTTGTCAGAGATTCAGTATAAGAGACCCTGACAGGCTCATTTGTGCTGAGCACCTTGGGGTCTCTAAAGGAGAGAGGAAAAGAAAAACTACAGCATTGTTGCTTTTTTTTTTTTTGTTGTAGTGTTACACATAAAGTAGACAGTCCACTCTTCTCAGACACACAGAAACACTCAAACACAACATCCCATCAGTCCATTCGTTTCCCCCGTTCCTTCCATCTTCGATGCAGATGTGATTTACATGGCTTCCATCGCCCAGCGCTGCAGGTCCTCCATGTCGTCCTCGTCCTCCTCTTTCTTGGCTTTGGGGGTTGGGGGGAGGGAGGGAGAGAAGGACAGAAATAAAAGCTGTGATCTGCAGACCTCATTGAGATCTCTGGAGTAAAGATTATCTTAAAGTAAAAGTTGTCTGAGAAATATCCAGAAAGCTGGATGAGAAGCACAGTGGGAAACATATTCTGCCTCTATCCAAGTGTAATAACATCATTCTAGCAGCACTGCTAAAATTCAGTAATTAACATTTTGTATCTCAAAATGAACACACCAGCTTTTAACAACACTACTCAAACAGCTAAATCTTCTCTAAAGCAGGATATTTCCTCTTTAACTTTTTAAAAAAAGACCCTGCAGCCAAGGCCACCAAGGTGCTGGATGCATTTTCTCAAAGAGTTCTTACCAGGTCTGGAAGGTAATGAAGTAGAAGGCACGTTGGGGAGAGGGGTGGTCTCTGGTCCCCCGATCTCCAGCAGATTTTTGTCCAGCTCTTCCTGTTCCAGCTCGTCCAGCTCAGCCAGCAGCTCATCCTGAGAAGAAAAAGCAATTAACACCAAAGATGAAGACCAGCACTAACTTATTCATGCAACCGCAAAAGCAAAAAAAGATATAAATACTAATAACACCAAATTTAGGGTGGACTAACTGAAGTCAAGTTCAGCCCACAGAATCTTCTTTGATCTTAAGGTATAATGAGATGTCTCACTCGGGAAAAACACTTCAAGTCAGACTGAATTTTTTAGGAGTGTATTCACTCTCTGTCTGTCTCTTGTCACAGAGTGACTGAAACCATCGACTGAATCGAGGCTGGACTGTGAATAAGGCCATTCAAACTGAGGCCCTCATGTCAGAGTAATGCACGAAGGTGAACTAACAGTCTATCCTGGTGGATAACAAAACAAGTCTAAACTGTGCTCTGCTGGGTTAACGCTGTGTCAGCATCAGTCCAACATTCACACCCCAAACACAGGAGAACAAGTCTCTGACAGGGTATGTGGTTTTGTGAGGGTGCACATTATGGCCCCGTGTCTCTGCGCTCCGTCCCCCTTCTGTGGTTTAACTGCTTTGCATGCTCGTTAGTGTGTGCACTGTGCAAGCCCCTTCTCCTGATTGGTGTCTGTACTTCTTCGTTATTCTGCCTTCTACATTTGCTGATACATTTGCAGTCCCATTCTCCAATCAGGCTCGAGCTAATTACAGAAACTGGCTTAAAAGGGGCTGACAATTTTATTTTATTATTTTAGATTAGTGGCATCTTTCAATTTAGAATGAGTACAGTACCAGGCAAAAGTTTGGACTCACCTTCTCATTCAATGTTTATTTTTTCCTACATTGTAAATTAATACTGAAGTCACCCAGACTATGAAGGAACACATAAGGAATCATGTAGTAAACAAACCAAAATATGTTTTAGATTTTAGATTCTTGAAATTAGGCACCTTTTGCTTTAATTACAGCTTTGCACACTCTTGGCATTCTCTCAATCAGCTTCATGAGGTAATCATCTGAAATGGTTTTCCAACAGTCTTGAAGGAGTTCCCAGAGGTGCCGAGCACTTGTTGGCTGCTTTGCCTTCATCTCAATTGGGTTTAGCTCAGGTAACTGTGGACGCCAGGTCATCTGACGCAACACTCCATCAACCTCTTCTTCGTCAGATAGCCCTTACATAGCCTGGAGGTGTGTTTGGGGTCATTGTCCTGTTGAAAAACAAATGATGGTCCCACTAAGCGCAAACCAGATGGGATGGCATGTTGCTGCAGAATGCTGTGGTAGCCATGCTGGTTAAGTGTGCCTTGGATTTTGAATAAACTGCCAACAGTGTCACCAGCAAAGCACCCCCATACCATCACACTTCCTCCTCTATACTTCACAGTGGGAATTACACATGTAGGAACCATCAGCTCACCTTTTCTGTGTCTTACAAAGACATGGCGTTTGGAACCAAAAATCTCAAATTTGGACCAAAGGACAGATTTCCACTGGTCTAATGTCCATTCCTTGTGTTCCTTGGTCCAAGCCGTTCTCTTCCTCTTGTTGTTCTTCCTTAGTAGTGGCTTCTTTGCAGCAATTCAACCATAAAGTCCAGATTCATGCAGTCTTCTCTGAACAGCTGATGTTGAGATGTGTGTGCTACTTTAACTCTGTGAAGCATTTAGGTGGGCTCTTCTCTGGGGTGCTGTTAACATGTGGTGTAACTCTGATGAACTTATCCTGTGCAACAGAGGGACCTCTTGGTCTTCCTTTCCTGGGGCGTCTTTGTGACTGCACCTGAGGATGCTTTCAAAGTCCTTGACATTTTTTGGTTTGACTGACCTTCATTTCTTAAAGTAATGATGGACTGTCATTTTTCTTTACTTAGTTGAGTCATTCTTGCCATAATATGGATCAGAACATTACTTTACTGTATACCAACTCTAACTCTTCACAACACAACTGATGGTCTCAAACACATTAAGAGGGCAAGAAATTAACTGAAAGCCATTCCAGGTGACTGCCTCATAAAGCTGACTGAGAAAATGTCAAGCTGTCATCTAAGCAAGAGATGCCGACTTTGAAGAATCTCAAATATAAAACATTCTGGTTTGTTTATTAAATTATTCCATATGTATTTCTTCATACTTTGGATGACTTTAGTATTACTCTACAATGCAGACAATTTTTAAATAATGAAAAACCACTGAATTAGAAGGTGTGTCCAAACTTTTGACTGGTATTGTGCGTTGTATTCAGTTCATTGTACTCGTAGCTACCCTGAGAGGTAACTTGCTGCCTGGTACATGTGCTAATTTAATGTACCTCAGGCTTTGTGTTCTGCTTGACACACATGTGCTTGCTTGTTTTGGGCTCAGTAACCCGTTTTGTTTCCATCTGGGACACTTATCTAACCCTGACTACTGTTGACTGGGCCAGGTTTAGTAGAAAATGCACCACGCATAGATTCTACTCTGTCTGCAGGCACTAGAACTACAGCTTCAGTTTAGTTCTTTTAAATGAGACTGTATTTAAGGAAAGCGTCTGTTTCTTATGGTTAAAAAGTCCATCCTTTGCTTCATTCAGTTACTTAACCTCCCCCAGTTCTCCAGATTTTAGTTGTCTCCTGTGCTATATATATATATTTTTTTTATCCATTGGATTAAAAATTCTCTCAATTAATGTAATAATAGTAATAAAATCTCTAAATAAAATTAGGCACTTGCAGATATTCAGCACATTTAGAATGACATGTATTTATTACTAACACCACAGATATACCACACTAATGTAAAAATAAAATACCTAAAAAGCTTCACCTACCTCATCAAACTCCTCTCCAAAGCCCACAGGTTTAGAGATGGCATCTGAGATTTCCTGGGCCAGTTCCTGCTGCTCTGTAATGTCCTGCATCAGTTCGTCCACTTTGTCAATGTCCCTGAAATAAGAAGGAAAGAAACTGTGAGCAAAGAAAATTCACTTATATACCTTTTAAACAGATTTTTTTTTATATAAATATACTGATTAGATGCCTGAGCAGTTCATGGCAAAAACCAAGGAGGATGTCAGGCTTCTAACAGTGAAATCCACGTGCATCTTTTACAGTTAATTTCACTGACACTGACTGAAATAACTGCATAAAAAATGAGTTCTTCATACTGGTGAAATTACATGCATTTCATTATCAGCAAAGCCTTTTCCTTGGAATATTTCTAAGGATTTGAGAACTGACTGACTCTTCTCTACTATTCATTTAGTCTCAGTTATAAAAACAAAACAAAACAGAAAGGTGCAAATATAATCTGTGCAGAGAGGTTTCATCCCAGTCAATCATGCCTCCGAGTGCTCTTACATGTTTTCATGAGCAGACTTCATGGCCTTGGCAGCGAATCCCATGTTCTTGAGCACTTCAGTGTTGGTATTGGCGTTCTCCAGAGCCTCCCTCTGGAACTCAATGGTGGACAGCGTCCCATCAATCTGCTCGAGCTGCTTCTCGTACCGCTTCTTTCTTTTCAAAGCCTGCAGCGCCGCTGAGGAGACAGACAGGAAGAAAGTCAGGATGAACAGATTGGCCTTGAAACATGATTTAGTGACAGTGCAGAGAAAGAGTGAATAATGGTTCTTTGACAGGAATGGCAGCCTTATTCGGTAGTTAAATATTTGTGGTGTTAGTCAGCACCACTCACCACACTGACTAGTCTGCCATGTTAGTGACAATTCAACCAACACAAAAGACAGTCAAATATAGCTTGTGAGAAGCCTAATGGAAAGAAGTAGTTAATCAGACGATAGGGTCACATTACTGCAACTCCTGACACCTGATAGGCTGAACCTGTTAGAGAGGGTTGTGCTCAGCTGAGTCATTCTCAGAACTTCATAGATCAGGAGAAGGGAGTGATTAGCTAATGTACTATACGCTACAGTATTCAAACTAAAAATTGGCACAAAGTTGTTGTTTTTTTTTTATTTAATGTCTGGATGCTCCGTGCTCTATTCATCCATCCTTTTTTTCACTTATCCAATTCAGGATCAGAGGGAGGGGGCTGAGGGCTATCCCAGCAGTCATAGGGTGAGAGGCAGGGTACACCCTGGACAGGCCACCAGTCTATCGCAGGTCTAAGACAGAGACACAGACAACCATTCTCACCTACCTCAATTTAGAATCACCAATTAACCCAGGGATGTCAAACTCATTTTAGATTATGGGTCCACGTTGATCCTGAGTGGACCGGACCAGTGAAACTCCCCTTTCTTTTTTTCCCCAACATTATATTTATTGGGTTTTCAAAAATGCTTCCAATGATGTACAGAAAAAGGCATGGTCTCACATCAAAAGAAACATCAAGGGCAACTAAATTATTGTCCAGTATTTAACTTGTCTTTCCTTGTAAGTCAGGTATTTATGAGATAACTTAGAGCAGCCTTTAATTGAAATTACAATATATGAAAAAAAAGAAAGAGAAAAAAGAAAAGAAAAAGAAACCCACGAAACTCCCCTTTCTATCAGTGTAAAGAAGTTTAACTACACACGTAATACATGAGATATCTTAGTATTAGAAAAAGAAATAAAATTTCAACAGTATATCTCAGTTTTTCAGCATAACAGATAAATACCGCTCTCGTAAATGAAAGAAATCTATTTATACAACTCTTTGGCCATAAATTGTAAGAAATACAAAGTGCAAAAAGTTACAGAAAGCTTTGGTAACTCGATACCCAGTCTGTCCTGTAATTATAAAGCAAAGTTTTTTAATTCACAGAAAATGTCCTTTAAAAAAAGAAATACTGTGGAGCCATTAAAAAAAAAAAGAGACAGTGAAAAAACTGGAAGGTTTCTGTCATGTTATCTATTACTTTGGTGTAATATGAATGACCAGGGTCTATATCAGTAAGAAAAGGTGTACAAGTTATGAAAATACAGTTAAAATTCCAAAATTTATGCCATCCTTCACATTCTCCAGAGCTGTTCAGTGGGCCAGAGTGGAGTCTTTGCTGGGCTGACTTTAGCCCCAGGACCTTATGTTTAACACCCCTGAATTCTAATTCTATTAATGTCTTAAAACCGTGAGAACATGCAAACCCCATACAGAAAGGCCCCAGACTGGATTTGAACCCAGGACCTTCTTGCTGTAAGGTGACAGTGCTCACCACCGTGATTTTAATTAAATGTACTTTGTTCCCCAGAAATGTGCTTGATGTCAACAAGAACAAATACCAGGTACAAATTTTTATCGTTTGTTCGACATTGTGTTAGAACATGGCCAAAAAGTTACTGTCGTCTTAGACTTAACTGATAATGAGCCTAGATTAGAAATCCAGCTGTGATCGGCTGAATATAATCATCTATAAAGGCAGCTGTGGGACCTGCTGTAGGTCCACGGGTTTCTATACGGACGTCTGATCAAGGCGCAAACACGCCCACCTCTCTGACACTGTTAACACGTGCTCAACCCTTGTCCTGGGTAACTGTCTCGATATCTTTATTGCCAATACATCTCTACATCTCAGTGTATGTACCACACCTTTAACCAGGTCTTCTGATTTTTAAATGGCCACCTCTCAATCAGGCGAAAACACGACATATGTCAGCAAAAAGCCAAGGCTAGCGTCCCCACGGTGATCACATAATGAGGTCAGTCACACAGTGAGTTAAACAGCCATCCATCCCGGCTGGCAGCTGTGGCCGTGGTAAAGACGGCAGGCAGATGAGGCTGCCAACAGTTACGACAGCTCGAGAAAGTTAGCCAACTTAGCTAACACGCTAGCTAACGCTTAGCTGCAGGTCGCTGACCAGCAAACCCAATAGTCAGGAGGAGAAGCTATGAACAAATCCCACGGCCCAGTGTTTTACCTCTCTTGTTCTTTGTGCCGTTTTTCTTCGCGGTCTGCAGCTCCTGCTCGATTTTCTTCTCTAAAAATTCCTGTTTCTTGGTTAGCATTTCCTCCGTCTCCCGGAGTTTCTGGATCGCCTCCTGCGGGCTTGGTCCCTTTCCCGATTTTCCTCCTCCTCCAAATATCTTGCCAAACACCGACATGTCTGGGATTACTACACGGCGCTTATTATAAAGAAAACAAATGCGAGATACCCTTAAAAAAAATAACGCTACGTCTCTGCTAAGCTACTCGGACACTTCGCCCTAACCTGGACCCTAGAAGGGTTGTTGATGTTTTTCTACTTCCTGGATTAGGCCCACTGACGTCATGCTGCCCGGCAAATGAGGGGCGTTGCCTGCTTGCCCTCTGTCGCCATCTGCTGGACTACTGTTTATAATCGCATTTAACTGTTTTATTGTTCAACTAGAAATTTTGTAATGACAATAGCTCCTCTTGTGAGTTTAATAGCTGTTGTACTCTCTTACTTAGTGAGCCATTTCTGAACAACTTGGTAAAGGCCGAGTTTCAATACTTAAATGTTTGCAGTCATAAGCATATGCACATCCTCTCAGTCCAAGGCTGCAACCGTAACTGTAAGGAACAACAACAAAAAAAAAAACCTTTCACAGAACCAGACAGTTGGGGGTTTATGTATTTTAATTCATTATGATGCTACATGATCCACGGTGGCTGTTTATTTTCTTCCTTTACTACAGTATGTTAATAACTTTGCCAGTTATCTTTTTATTTTTATGTACATACAAAAAAAAAAGGAGTATCCAATTACTGTGTGATTACATTTGTTGTGACTGTATCTGCAGGTGTGATCTGAAGCACTGATGCCTTAATTTTTTTGTTTAATCCTTTAATGTAGTGTGTATTCACAGGCCAGTCCTCCTCACAGCTGCCCACATTCACACATATCTGACCCCCTCCTTCCCCACGAAAAAAAAAAAAAAATTTTTTTTTACTTTTAAAGAAATGAGTTTGCTGAGATGGTCATGTGACAGCAAAGATAATACAGCTGTGTTATCTCACAACCACCAGAGCGCAATGGGAAACAAACGCAAAAGGTGATGGAAACAACGCACACACACTGACAACCAGACTCAAGATGGTCCCTTTTGGAAAAGACAGTTTTTCTTTTTTTTTTGTTTGTTAACAAATTTTCAACACAAAAAAATAATAAAATTATCATAATAAATTCAGGCTATTCCATGCAGACTACAGCGTGCATATTTGAGAATAGTGCATTTGAATATTTTAAACAACAGAATCAAAGTGTCTACATGACAACACAAGGGGGAGGGGGGCAACTGCTGTTGCACACCAGAAGGTTCAAAGTCAATATGCCATGGGCAAAATTAAATATGGTGGCCAAAACTCATTACATTTCAGCACACTATGTAAGAGTTTGTTTTGCCTGACCTGTCCACAGCTTTAAAGTTGGAAATTAGGCCTTTTTTGTCATCCAGCGTCACTGTGTGTGTGAGCCTGAGGAAGTAATTACTAACAAAAATAAAAGTGTGAAAATGTGATGCCTTGAACTAAATTACACCTTTGTTTTTCAAAAAATAAAATAACCAAAAATAAATCAAAAAAACCACCCTATAGAACACATTTTTTAGTCATAATTGTGAATTTACTGAGCCATGATTTTACAAATGGTCTAAAAGTGAACTTCACTCAATTTCTACAGATTCTTTGATGTGGACAACAGGTTAAATCATCCAAATATTGAATTCGATTTTCAACAAACACCTCAATTTTTGCTGAATACAAGAAATCTGTTTGGATTATTTATTTTATTTTTTCAAGCCAGCCCTCTTCCTTTGTCCTAAAACAGCCTGCGATCTCACCGTCTGTGGTCTCCTCACATAAAAACATTCACGCAGTCCGTCACATCAGCGCCCCTGCATGAGGCAAAAATCAACAACACACACACACACATACACGTGACTTCTACTGGGTCTTTATCTTAAAACCCAAAACTGTTTAGAAGACAATACATGAAGCTTGAGTTTAGAAAGAAAAAGAAAAAAAGTCTTTCACTGATCAGCTGTATTCACCTCTCCTTGAAGATTATCGTAATAAGTGGAAGAGATTATCAGAAGAGGAGTGTTAGAGCTTTCTTACAGATGGCGTGTGAGCAACTTAAGAAAACTTGAGAATCAATGAAAGACTTGAGACATTCAGCCAGCGTGAAGCCACTTCCACACACCACTAACAGTTACCTGTGCAAGATAGGGAAGATCATTTTAGGAAGAGAGATGGACGGAAAGAACAGAAAAAAAAAAAAAAAAGAGGCAGGGACTGTGACAAAAACGCTCACACTCATGGTTTAACTTGGGACAGCCTTCCTTCGTTTTCTTTTTACATCAAACCATCATGATATTGCCTTAAATGTTAAAAAAAAAAAGAAAAGAAAGAAACGGATCAACATAAACCCAGAAGACATCCCCGTCGCCGTCACTGATACGTGTCCTCCCGGGCACGCTGTCCATCCGTCCGTCTGTCACTGTGCTCTGTCCGTCTCTGTCCCTACAGGGCCAGCTTGCCAATGATGACTCCGATCACAAAGAAGAGCACGCAGAACGCTAGCACACGGGTGCTTAGGCCTTCGTCCCTCACGGCTGTGGTGGCCATGGCGGAGGAGGAGTGAGGGGCGGCCAGTGATGTCACCTTTCTCTTCCGCAGACCATCATCCTCCTGTGATGAAGAGAGGAGTCAGAAATACAAATGAGATGCTTCAGCACACGCACTCCGATACAGATTTCAGATACAGTATAAGCTTTTTTGGTCAACAAGCAGCACCACGGTAAAGCCCGACCACCAGAGCACGCCCACAAGTTTACTTTTCAACTGTTAGAATTTCTCACTCCATACACATCTCGCCCACAACTCAATTATACCCAAATGTAAGGGAACAGTATCAAAAATCTGATATAAAAATAAAGATATGTTATCCAAACTTTTGACTGGTACTGTATATATATTAAAGGAGACATATCATGCAAAATCCACTTTTTTAGCCCCTAAATACATTTTTTGTGTACTCTGAATGTCTAGGAGTGCAGGAAATTTAAATTTATTCTCTCCTGGTGCTGCGTGGATATCTTTATATTCTTTTTGGGTCATAATTTTCAGTCTGTTCAGTTTTCTCTATTTCCTGTTACGTTTTCTTATCTGTTACGTCACAGTATTTGCTGTGGAACTGCTAAACAAGGTGATGGACTTCCGGCTAACCAATTTCATGAATCCCCCCCCCTATATTGACTTCACCCACACTGTGGTGGTCCTCAATTGTAATGGAAACACAACACGACCGTAGCGAATAGCTGCGATTCGACGCGGCC
>JAVDPK010017446.1:0-12984 GCA_034780415.1 Cichlasoma orientale | reverse complement strand
GGCACTGCGGCCCCCCCCCCCCCCCTTTTGGGTCTTTCATCTTTAACTTTGAGTTGTCTTGTTTACTTTCTTGTGTTGTACTGTCAGACCACATGTTCCTAGCTGCTGTAAACAAAGCAGGTTTTAAAATGCTTGGAAAAATCTTGATATTTAAGCAGTTACTGTGAATTCTTTTGGCCAAAACAATCATGCTACAATCATCTTCTCTATCAGAGAGTTGTTCAGACCTTTCAGAGACAAGATAATGAACAAATGCATAAAAACTCTTTAGGGAACAAAGCAGGGAAAAGTTTGAAATGCCAGCTTATGAAAACAGAGTCCAGTGATATGAGTCTAATAAATGATTTCTTTTTGCCCTTTCAGTTACATCTCTGTCAAACTTTGATGCTCTAATCATGCATGCTTTCAGCTTCAGCAGTCACGCTGCACTTTCTCCACAAATTGCACTTCATCTGTTAAACAGTAGATGTGCTGGTGTTCATAGGGGGGCTTTCCAGCCTTACTGACCGCTCAGAGGATCACGTCTCAATACACAAAATCCTACTGATAGAAAATCTGGTAGAGAAATCCAACCACTAAAATCTGCACTCAGTTTTGCTTTTTTCTTCCTTCTCAGTCAGCTGCGATGTGGTCGAGGTCCTCGCCCCGAGCGCCAAGCGAGCTACCTGCACAGCACCTCCCACATCCGCCTCACCTCCATCAAGAAGAACACACCCACTGCTGCCCTCGCTCCAGCAGCCAACGGCAACCCCAACAGACAAGAAGTGGCTCTGTGAAGCAGGGCGTCTGCAGTTTTGGGCTTCGCCTCTTCCTGAGCGTTCTCCAAATGTAGGCGAATGCAAGAGATGCATTCTGGTGCAGAGTAACTGTGGATGGACAGAGGAAACTCCGTATACAAGCACCAGTTGGTCCCGTCCCATCGGACTAATCATTTACATCCTTGGCATCCAAACAGAAAGTGCCTCTTGGAAATGGTCACCATGAACAGTATGAAGACGGAGGATTCTTGACTTTTACCGCCTCAGTTCTCCAGCTTTATTCACAGTTGTTGAATTAAAAAAAGATGGATGGATACAAACTGTTCTACAGGCTGTGCAGCTGAGAGCGGACTGCCACGCCAGCATGTCCACCGCCACTGCTTCTTTCTCTGTGCTTTGCTGCTGGAATGCTCACCGTCGATCGATTCATCTAAAAAGCCATTTTGGTCTGTTTGCTGTCCCTCTATTGGATTCACTGATCGGGGTTTTTTTTTGTCTGCTGCTTTCTGATGAGGAGGGTCTGAACATCCACACATCTTATCCTGGGATATCACCGGGAACAGCCGACTCCTCGGTTATAGGACGTCATCTCTCTTTATCTGAACTCCTGCTAAGACTCCTTCAGAGGTGAACGCAGCTCAGCTGTAAAGCTCGTGAACCTGTTTGGTAACTCTTTGTTTGGTCTGTTGCTCACTGTGTCCACCAGGTTTTAGCAGCTAATGGTGTTAAACACGTTGTTGTGAAAAGTGCTTTCTGGTTCTGGCTTCTGTTTTTCTGGATGTCACATTAGTGCAAGCAGCCTTAAACTCTTGAACTTGCTGTGTCTGGGGAACTCGTAGGACCTATGATGAGAACAGGGTCTGTCAGGGCTGCTCTTATTAGCCCTCTGCTCCTTGAAAAATAATGCAAGTGGTTTCAGCAGGAAGCCAGCAGGCATTTGTCTTCACCAAGGTCCTGTTTGTGTTTTCATGGAGAAATCTCACGGTGGATGTTAGGGAAGCACCCAGTATGGTCTGTTTTTGCAGGCAGTACTCGCTGCTGGCATCATCGACCGGAGAAACTCCAGCACGGAGCGGAAGCCATTATTCCCGCTGGAAGATAGAAGGTGATCAACATGCAGCCTGCTTACACTGAGCCTTAAGTCAAAGCTCTCCGTTAAGCCATCAGTCTACACTGAGAAGGCCATGACCTTTTTGCAAGTGACCTAATTAGCAGCAGGCCTATAGCTGAGACAGCTGATTTAATTTAATGTATATTTGTACAGGAGAACTTCCATCAAACGACTACAGCAATGCTAGTGTTGCTGGAGTTTTGGTATGAACCTTATTTGGCATTAGCAGGGCTCTGAAGCCCCGCCCGTGTTTGAGTGTTTGCTCAGCGTTTCCTGACAATTCCGTCTTTGAACTACAGACCTTAACATTGCTGTTATGTAGCTGCCAGTAACTGCTGAGTACTTTGAAAGACAGCAAAATGTTTCTTAAAGCGCCTCGCTTTTCACGTCATCCGTCTCATTATCCTCGAAGCTTTGAGGCTTTTGCTCCGCTGATAGGTTTGAAATGTCTTCTTCTGTGAACGGTTTACGTGCCGTGTGTAGCGGCACGAATCCACACTTTCATTTAAATCAGCCTCAACAACTCTGACAGGAGAGAATCAGACGAAAGGCACGAAGAGGGCAAAAAAAAGACTTTATTATTGGTTGAAATGTGAGGCAGACTTAATCTTTACAAATTACTTACACACTGGATTACACTCACAGGGGACCTCCAGAGTTATTACACTGACCTCATTATTTGCTACTTTGGTCGTGGTTGATGTGAGTATGTGGCATTAGAACAGGAGATATATTAAACTTAGAAACTGGAGGGCTTTAAATACGGATTCGGGGTGTTTTCCAAATATTTCCTCGGATGCTTAAGACGAGCTAAACTACAGGAGACACTTTGCTTAAAAACAAACATGATTTGGTGAATTAATTGTGTGCCCGCCTGCAGAGAGATCCTACAGTTGTGCACAGCATTGCGCTGCTGTGCACGTCATGAGGATTCCTTAGGTGATGTTTGGAATTAACCAAGGAGAAGTCGCTCATTTGAACTCAGTCTGCCTTTTCCTTCCCATAATTACTAACTAATTGCATTTTTATGGACCTGTAAAGTAAAGAATTACTCAGACATGCTCTTGATGACAGAGCTGTGACAATCCACATTTTTCTGAGGTCACACTCAATTTTTTGATATGCTCAATGAATCCTGTTCCAGCTATTAACCTTTAGGTTCCATCCATGGAACAAGTTGACCACCACTGCCCTACAATATCCGGTACTGGAAATCTCGATGAGGAGAACCGCTGGAAAAACAAAGCCCAGCTTCACAAATGAGTCACTGAAGAATCTGGTGCTGCTAACAAAGGTTCCTGGTGGATGCACCGGCTAACAGAGCTGTGCACGTGAATGTGCTTTGGATGGAGTCTGCGTGCACAGATCGATGTGCTGCATATTCAAAGAGATGCTGTGTTTTTTGATATTGTTTTTATTCTCCTTTAAACTGAGTATTTTCTTTGATGTCATGCATGCTTCCTTCCTTCCTGTGCTAGAAAATCCTGTTTGAACCTCAGACACTCGTGTAATAAATGTTTCTGCACAGACACATTCACACATCAGCTCTGCAGCATCTTTCTCATGGAAACGTGTCTTTAAAGGCAGATTAAAGGGTGAGAGAGGAGATGTTTCAGGGCAGCCTGGCTGCTGGTTGTCACCTCAGGCTCTTAGCTTTAAAGTAGACAATCAAATATAAAGAGCTGGAATGACAGCAAGCAGGCGGCTGTCGGCGTGCAGCGGCTGGTTCATCACAACATCTGGCATGTTAATAACTGGAGGAGGTTTGAATAAGGAAAAAGCTGGTTCATTAAACGTGAGCTTCAGTGATTCACTCAGATACTTGAATGGTTTCAGCACCACCCGGTTTCACAGCGTAACCGGACCGACTCCAGACTGACCTTCATCAGAAGAGCTGTTTGGATCCGCAGCTCCGTAAACCCGGTGGCTGCTTAACCACGAACGGCTCCGAAGCTAATCATGACCTCGTTAATGATTCTGTGTGTGTGTGTGTGTGTGTGTGCGTGTGTGTGTGCGTGCGTGCGTGCGTGCGTGTGTGTGCGTGTGCGTGTGTGTGTGTGTAAACTTGCTGCGTGCTGCTGATTGGGAGCACAGCAACATTGTTGCCGGGGTAACGTTTATTGATTCGGTCTCTTAAGGAGGCCGGCGTGCTGACAGTCACATCAAACATGTGGCCTCAGAACAAAGAGGAACATTTTAGTTTTTAGTGCAGCTCCAAACTTTGTGAAGGATGTTATTCTCCAAAGAATGAGGAGGGCACTCAGAGAAGGCTGCTTCCTCCAAGGTCAGTGACCTTTTCAGCAGTTTGAAGGACTCATATCCATATAAAAGAATGATTTCATGTTCCAACAAACTTTTATTTCCTGACAGACTGAATCACGCTGCAATGGAACATCCTTTTATCTGTCGGAACAACAGGCCCAAACGTAGCTGCAGGATTTCAGATTTGAGAACTACAGGTTGATGGTTCTGATTCAGTTCATGTGTTTTATGAGTAGGACTGTTTTCACTGTTGTAGCTTGGCTCATTAACCATGTTGGTTCATATTGGTTTTTCTCAGACAGGAAACAGCCCTGCTCTGGAACGGTCACACCTGAAGGGAACGGTCACACCTGTTCTGTTGAGCTGTTGATTGTGAGGAAAGAGTCTTGGGTCGGTTCTGTGCTGGTAAACTGGAGAACAGAGCAACTCGAGGAGGAGCTGTTAGGAGGAGGGGAAATGCTGTTTTCATCCGGATGATCACAAACGTGTCGTCTGATTGTTCAGCATCAGGAAAGTAGCAGCAGCACTCTGAGAGCACAAACTGAAATCAGGAGATATCTTAGATTGATTGAATGTTATTAAAATGAGCCAGGCATTAACAGCTATTTAATCTGATTATTTAAGCATTATTTAAGCACTGTGTGAGAACAGCAGCCCCGCTGCATCCAATCATCCCCAATCTATCAAACTGTGTCCATGACAAACGTAATGAGAAAAAGCTGTTCCGCTCCTGAAATCTGAAATCCTCCTTTCCCCGTTTCACCTCTTTGACTTTGCTGTGTTTGTCTCTGCAAACTTCACTTCATAACCAAGCTTCCTTTTAGAGGACGTCTCTCCTGCAGTGGCTCATTCAGCGTTCCCACATCGCGGTTTCCTGTGTCATCTTCACACTTTTCCTTTAGCACCACAAAAACAGACATTAAAACAAAACAACTGATAAGCTTTCTGCTCGGACATGAACCACCAAACGTGCGTGAACGGTGCTTTCAGGAGTAGTTTTTAGTTCAGTGTGCTTGAGAAATATTATTTTACATCCATAATGAACATACAAATATGGTGACATACAGTGCTGTGAAAAAGTATCTGCCCCTTCCTGATTTCTTATGTTTGTCACACTTTCATGTTTCACATCAAACTGATTTTAATATCAGACAAAGATAACCTGAGTAAATACAAAATGATGAGTTCATTTATTAAGGGAAACAAAGCTCTCCAAACCTACCTGCCCTGAGTGAACAAGTAAGTGCCCCCTAAGCCGAATACCTGGCTGTGCCGTCCTTGGACTGCGTTTAAGTGTCACTGAGTGTTTCTCATCACTGTGGACGAACTGTGGTCCACTCTGCTCTGCAGGATGGTTTGGATTCAGACACATTGGAGGGTTTTCCAGCACGAACGGCCTGTTTGAGGTCACGCCGAAGCATCTCCATTAATGATCAGTGATTCAAGCCCAGACTTTGACTCGGCCCCTCCAAAACCTTCCTGTGGTATTTTGAACCATTCACAGGTGGACTTGCTGGTGTGTTTTGGATTGTTCTTTGTCCTGATGCATAATCTGAGTGCTCTTGAGCTTCAGGATATCAATTGATGGGCGGACGTCCTCCTTCAGGATCTTCTGGTAGAGAGCAGAATTCATGGTTCCATCAGTGACAGCAAAGCAGCCCCAGACCATCACACCACCACCTCCATGTCTGCCTGCTGGTGTGATGTTCTTTATGAAACGCTGTGTTAGTTTATCCAGATGTAACGGGACTCAAACCGTCCACAAAGTTCAGCTTCTGTCTCGTCACAGAATATTTTCCCAGAAGTCTCGGGGATCATCCAGATGTTTGTCGGCAGATGTGAGACGAGCCTTTGTGTTCTTGTTGGTCAGCAGTGGTTTTCTTCTTGGAGCTCTCCCATGGAGGCCATCTTTGTCTCTTTCTGATTGTTGAGTCATGACCTCTGACCTTAGCTGAGCCAAGTGAGGCCTGCAGTTCTTTAGATGCTGTTCTGGGTTCTTCTGGGACCTCCTGGATGAGTCCTCGATGCTCTTGGAGTAATTTTGGTAGCCGGCCGCTCCTGTGAAGGTTCCCGCTGTTTTCTCCATGTGTGGATAACGGCTCTCACCGTGGTTCTCCGGAGTCCCAAAGCTTCAGAAATGACCCTTTCAGACTGATAGATGTCAGAGACTTTGTTCCTCAGCTGCTTCTTTAGATCGTGGATGATGTGCTGCTGATGCAGCAGGTCTGCAGTGATCAGGCCTGAGTGTGGCAGTGAAACCGAACTCAGCTTTCCTAAAAAGCTGGTTATTCATTGTTAAGTCAAGATTTAAGAGAGCTTTGTTCCCCCTTAATAAATGAACTCATCATTTAAAAACTGCATTTTGTCTTTGACACTAAAATTTGTTCAATGATCTGAAACATGTAAGTGTGACAAATATGGAAGCAACTAAGAAATCAGGAAGGGGGCAGATACTTCTTCACAGCACTGTCAGAAAGATGGGCTGTGAGGAAGTTCAGGCCTCAATTCTGTGGAGGAAGAACTCGAGTGTGACGGTCTTTGTTAAAAAAATATACTTCATCGTTATTATTTTGTACTTTAACTTTAGCTAAACTTTAGTTTCCTGAAGTTTAGGACAGCACAGCTGAGGAACATGGAGACACGGAGAACGCTGTGAGCTGAACTTTGGTGCTGAGAAGTTACAATCTGTAGCAGCAAAATGCCAAAAATGTGTCTGAGGTCATTTTTAAAGAATTGACCCAGTTTCAGTTCTGTCACAATACTGAAGATTAGAATTTTAGTGAAGATGTTTATTTAAAACATCACAGACATGATGCTAACCCGGAAATCACTAACGTGAAGCTGGGAGCTCGGCTGGAATTAACATGGATGCTGCGCAGGGCCGACTGCCCCGCGTCCCATCATGCTTCGCTGCACTGACCTATAGCACTAAAAACTGCTTCGCTTACTTCTTTCATTTCCTGTCACACTTGAGATCATAGTGTGGATGAGACTGCTGCATAATCAAAGATATGGCCTGATCATAATTGAAAGCTCGTGCAGTGCTGAATGCATATTTGCATTAGCGCTCATATGAGAGGGCTGGAAATGAGGCAGGCATGGGCGTATATTACCTCTGTGCAGGTGATAATGAGATGATTCTAAAACAGGTCCGACTGAGAATAATATCTGGGTGAGAACATTTATGTCTAAGAACCCCCCCCCCTCCTCATTTCCTTTATTTAACGGGGCAGTGTGCATTAATCCTGAGAAAGGTAACAGTAAATGACCCGCAGTTTGTCCTATGGGCTAATTTTCCTCCGCAGTTCTCGGCCACGTCTTCAAATGGTTATCTAAAACTCAATGAAAGGATCACAACCACAGAGTACAGATGATGCAGATAATGCCAGCAACATAGTAGAGCCAGCAAACAGTGTAACACAACCTCAGATACAAACTAACAAACAGAGATCATTAAATCAGGAGGCAAAAGACGCTCTTCCAGCATCACCCAGTTACTGCAGCTCGGTAAACTGGACCTGAGTCTGATGCTTACGAGTTCTGGACGAGAGTAAATGCTGGGTCACATTTCTATCCTGCATTTCTGCTGTTTATCTTCTTCACTGTCTGCAAATATCTCTCAGAACTCGGTCAAAGACGTCGATTATTCAACAGTTTCTGATGCATAAAGTGCAAATAAACAGCGCCTCAGCCAGCAAACCTCTCAGCTGTGAGGGGGAAACCAGCACCGCCACGTAGACCTCAGGGTGTTCAACCAGCTGCGAGCTTTGCCCCCTTTTTGGTCTTCAGGCTGTGGAGATGATGCTGAGCAGATAATGATGAGTCAGCAGGTTCCTGGAAACTTTTTATCAGAACTTTAATCATATAAATGGACCGGTTCTTATATAGCACTGTTCCGCTCCAGCTGAGCGCTCAAAGCGTTTACACGTTTGCATTCACACACTGGCTGCCCCAGGCCTGCAGACTGGAGCAGCCAGGAATCGAACCACCAACCCTGCGATTGGTAGATGACCTGCTCTATCTCCTGAGCCACGCCCACCCTCTATGACTGTGTCCCCACCTAGTTACAGTTACAGTTTGACCAACAAAACCCAACTCTGAACGTGTTTCTGGTGACCTGGAGGACGTCAAGAGGTTAATGTGTAACATGATCTCATTAACTGCTGTTAGTGAGCAGTCTGAGAGTCAGACTCAGGGCGGGTATGTTTGTGGGTGCAGTCACAGCAAAGTCTCAGTGATGGCTCTTATTATCATTGTTATTAGCAGTATTATTATCATCATTATTAGCAGTATTATTATCATCATTATTAGCAGCCGTATTATCATCATTATTGACCAGCTGCTGGTTTTACAGCTGGATTAAAGCAGAAAAAGGACCCAAACTGCGGATCCCGCGGTGGTCATGTGAGGCGTGTTCCAAAGTGAGTGAATGCTCACAGATTAAATGAATAAACATGTGTGGTCTCTACAGCTGATCTCCCGCCTTCACAACAATGTGTAAAAGAAACAAAGGCTGTTCAGTTACGTGCATTTTCTCTTCTGAGCATTAAAGTTGCATCCTGGCTAACCGAGGGAGCGTCCCAGCACGAGTTTGGTCACATCCAGTTACATAAACACAAGAGTTCAAAAACCACGATGCTAAACTGAAGGCTTTGATGTACAGAATATTATTATTAAGAATATTAAACTGTGAGCTAGCTAACGACTCCAGACAGTGACAGGCAGATAGGTAAAAATGATGAGGCGTTTGTAGCAGCTTTGAATGCTGACGTGTTGAGACGTTTCTTTTATAGCTGTAACACTCCTGACAGCGACGTCACTGAAGCTAACGCAGCCAAAAGGTGATTCGGGCTGATCGGTTCAGTTCCCGAAGCAAGTACAGAAGCGACATTATCAGTGAACGGGAATAAAAGATGATGACATGTAATCAAGTTCAGCAATTACACAGAGAGAAACGCAGCGACTATTTTTCACAGAGATCTCATTCACATTCCTGTCTTTGTTTCCAAAATCTTCATCTGTGCCAAACAGCTCCGTTACTCTGCTTCAAAAACACAGGAGCGAGCCTCGCCGGCGCTCCCACTGACACATCCTCAGTTACTGCAGCATCGTCAGTGTTCACTGCAGCGTTTTTATTGACTCTCACAGTGACCATCCCGCAGCTACAAATACAAGAATTTATTTCCTCTCAAAAGGCCAACAAACGTGTTTCCTCCTGCGTGTTTGACAGAAATTACACTGAGCTGCTGTTTTGGATAAACACGGATCATATCTTAGAAAAACAAACAAGCAAACATGCATTTATGAGCTGCTTTTCAAAGACAGCGAGGCTGAAGCTGAGAGTCAGACAAGCGATGAGCTTCTTGTTTTTGTTGTTGTATCAGTTACAAAAATATATTTTTAAAACAATGCAAATCACATTGGCACTGTTGGCTCACAGTGCAGAGGTCCTGGGTTTGACTGGGTTCTTTCTGTGGGAAGTTTGCATGTTCTCCTCGTTTGGGTTCTCTCCAGGTACTCGGGCTTCTTCCCAAACACATACATGGGTTTAGGTTAGCTGGTGATTCAGGTGTGTGTGTGAGTGAATGCAGCAGACTGGTGATCTGTCCAGGGTGCAGCCGGTCTCTCACCCTCTGACAGCTGGGAGGGGCTCCTGCAGCCCTGGATTATAAAAGTGGAAGAAAATGGAGAGATGAACAAGAAAAGCTGCTGCATGCTCAGATTTGCAGTTCAGGCTGGTTGCAAAATGTGACACGTTGCAAAAATACCAATCTCTGTGTTTGTGTACATGGAAAATTCCCCTCTTTTACCCCACATCCTCATCATTTTCTAATTCCAACCATGTAGTGTGGTTACAAGGGCCTTCATCACACAGGCCCAGAGACCCCCTGGTGACCTTTGGTTGCTACAGAAAGAATGATCATTCCCTGCCTGTTGGCGGATGGTTGCTGGCAGCTGCTGTGTGAAATTAGTTGCAATAGAGTGCTGCACCAAAACCATCTTGCACTTGGTCAGTAACAGATTGCTGCAGTTAACTGTGGTTTGCATGGAAGATGCTGATTTGTTGGAAAATACTTGCTAACTAACCACTGAGCTGCAGTGAAGCGAGAACATTTGCATCCAAAGTAAAAGCTCTGCCTTACCAACTGCAACCAACAACTTTTACTTTGAAGGCAAATAGTCCCAGTTTCCAGTTTGCATCACACTCTGCGTAGTTTCAGTACTGGAAGGAGTTGCTGAGAGTTTGCAGACAAGTCTGCATCTTCCATATAAACTACAGAAACACTGTTTACAACCAAAGCTCGAAAGGAGGCTGCGCACCTGTTTGCAACCAGTTTCACTGAGTGACAGCAAGCGACTTCCTGCAACCACTAACCAGCCAGTCAATACTAATTTTTCCACAGGGACCAGTGGTCACCAGGGCAGTTACTGACCAGTCTCTAGGCCTGCACGACGAGGATTTAGTGATCACTTTCACAGCGTCTGCCATCAAGAGCCAAACAGGAAGTCAGTAACCAGTGGATGTCGGTAACCTTTCCTTTATATCACCGCTTGTGTCACATTAGTATGAAGATAAGGACGATGCTGGTCCAAGGAAACCGACACACAATTACAACATTAAAGACTCTGATTAGGCAGGATTACAGGTTCTGTTCTCCTTCCAGGAAACACAGAAGAGAAGGCGACCTGTGTGAATGTTTGAATGTGAGATTTACGTGACAACAAAAGATTTGCAGAGCATCACCGATGACTTGGATGATGAAGAAACTACTCGGAAACCTTTCTGCCTGATTTAATAGGGTTAAACTCAGCTGTGGCATCAAATGACTGAAACTGAACTGTGTTGAATCTTGTGTATAAAGATGTGAAATGATCAGAGTTTTACGTTAATAATGTTCACACTGAGGTTTTCCTGTTGCTGCTTTCTGGATTCTTTGTGTGTTTTGACACTTTGCTGATGCTACTTTTCTGAATGTGCTGCCATCACAGTGATGCATGTTGTAATGTGACCTTAATAAAGTGCAGTCTCTGGTTTCCAGCTTCGTATGTGTGCATGAAAGAGGCGTTTGATTTGAAACCGTGAAGGATCTTTACGGATTTGTCCAACAATGGCAGGTAAAATGCGTCACCTGAATCTGCAACATGCACTCAGGCACCATTTTAACAGTTCAACTCAGTCTCAGAGCTCTCACAAAGACACTGTTTTCAGCCAACAGGCACGCCACTTCATTAGGTACAAGGTAGCTTCAGGTTCATCAGTGGGTGCACTTTGTTTAATTTCATTTTAACACATTTTTATCACGTTAGCTCTCACCCCCAGCTTCAGTTCAGGCATTTACAGCTTCCCGGTCATGTTTAAGGAAAGACTGATGTCTGGGTTGAAATATGTCCCTTCACAGCAGTTCCCCTTCCTGCTGCAGCTGGGAAGGACAGACCGTCTCACTAATGCCATAACCCGGCACATCGAGCCAGCGGCTTTGAGAAAACGGGAATCTTTGACTGTTGCTCTATACTGTGGAGAGTTCTAGAGCTGCTGCAGGTCAGAGCATGTCGATAAATATCAGACAAACACCTGTGATGGAAAAAAATGGGTTCATCCTAATGGTGCATTCTCACCTAACATGAAGTTGCTGCATGGTGTGATTACGCTCAAACTCTGCTCATGCTGGCTGTTCAGGGCGAATGTTTGAGGGTTTCCAACGCTCCTGTAGTCACGTGTTCAGTGTTGATTCACCTTCATATGGTGTATGAGCATGTTTTTGTCATGAAGCTGCCGCTGCAGAGAGACAGAAAGAACGCTGTTTGCGCCGGAGGATGTCGATTATTTTCAAAAGCACGATTTGACCTTAATTAACACATCATATTTCCTGCTCATCATCAGTTTCGATCAGAACAAAATGCATCAAAGAGTATTGTGATGAGAAAGCTTTAACCTTGAACATGACAGACACACACATTTATGCTTCTACCTGTTACAGCGTGTCACTGCAGGTTTCTCCTGCAGTGGTTACTGGCTCTACCTCTGAATTTAATTCTTATCTGGACTCAAATTTCACAGAAGTTGAGTTAAAGATTCGGAGGAACCTTGAGCTGAAATGCAAAGGTGACTTTAACATGAGTTTGCAGCAGCTAAAGTCACGTGAAAAAAGATTTCGTGGAACCGAAGTTTTATCAGTTTGTTGGTCTGAAGCTTTAAGGTGTGTTAACACAACACCACCATCCTCCCAGGAGTGAGCGTCGCAGCAAATTCACCCCGAGCTCAGGCGGTGCAACAAACCCAAGAGCTCCATGTGAGACTCTGCAGGCCTCAGCTAGCATGTTAAAGGTTAAAGGTCATGACAATAACATTAGAAATAGACTGAACTGAATGTGGCAGGACAGTGTAGGTTTGCAAAGCTGCATCTGATCGAATCGCAAGACTTCTGGAGCGATGTCCTTTGGACAGATGTTTGTCCATAATACACAGCAGCATAAAAGTAAACTCAGCATATCTCAAACACCTCAGAGCAGCTGTCAGCACGGTGGAGGAGGGCGGAGGATTTGGGCCCCCTGCAGTCACTGAGTGGACCATGAGCTCCACTGGATACCAACGTTTTCTACAGTCACACGTGAGACCCTCTGTCTCACAGCTAAAGCTGCTGGCTCATGCAATAACTGCTGCACGTGGGCAGTGATTTCAAATCTATAACAGAAAGACTGAGAAAGAATCAAAGTGCTGCAACAGTCCAGAGTCCAGACCTCAACCCGCCTCATTTTTGACCAGGATATGTCCTTCAGGACCGCTTTTTTGCATTTGCGCAATATTGCTAAAATTAGAAACATCCTTTCTCAGACTGATGCTGAGAAGCTAAT
>JAVDPK010017445.1:0-12985 GCA_034780415.1 Cichlasoma orientale | reverse complement strand
ACCCTCCATAGAGCTTTGCAATCCAGAGCGCTACAACTGCCGTACCAGGTGGTGATGCAGCCAGACAGAACACTCTCGATGGTACATTGGCAGAAGTTACTGAGTATTCGGGAGTCCACACCAAACCTCCTCAGCCACCGCAGAAAGAAGAGCCGCTGTCTCGCTGCTTTTGTAATCACATGCACATGATGTGACCAGCTCAGATCCTCACTGATGTTGATCCCCAGGAACCTGAAGTAGCTGACTCTCTCCACCTCTGTCCCCTCTATATGAATAGGGGTGTTCCCTTCACCCTGCAGTCTCCTATAGTGTACGATGAGCTCTTTGGTCTTGCTGACGTTGAGCAGCAGGTTGTTTTCCTGACACCACGTCAGGGCTCTCACCTCTGCTCTGTAAGCATACTCGTCTCCCTCTGAAATGCAGCAAATGATGGTGGTGTCGTCTGCAAACTTAACAATGATGTTAGAAATACCTGTGGCCATACAGTCATTGGTGAACAGGGTGTACAGCAGGAGGCTGAGCACACAACCTTGGGGGGCACCAGTGCTGAGCATCAGTGTAGATGATGTGACACTGCCAATCCACACCACCTGTGGTCTGCCTGTCAGGAAGTAGTCTGTTATTGTCTTTAGCCCACTCCACATGTGCCTGGTGTTTGATCCTCTGTAGCAGGACTTCACCTTTTCCCTGTACTGTCTCTTAGCTATTATCATTACTTTTCTGAGAGTGTACCGGGTTTTCCTGTACTCACATGGATCTCCAGATTTATAGGCAGCTGCCCTCACTCTGAGCGCAGCATGCACCTCTCTGTTGACCCATAGCTTCTGGTTGGAGTAAGTTTGTACAGTAACCCACAGTAAAACGTCATCAATGCATTTGTTGATGTATTTGGTGACATATTTGGTGTGGTCATGTACATCATTGTTAGCGGCAGTACGGAAAACTTCCCAGTACATGTGTAGAAGCATTCCAACAGTTACCGGTTCTTATCTCGTGTCCATTTGTGACATAGTTCCAGTAGCCCACTTATTATCAGTATGCTCTGGTTCCTCAACACCTGATGCAGACCTTGTTAATCTGGGCGACATCCGAGTTGGTATTGCTTCAGTCATGTATGTCTCGCTCATATTCCAAGGTAGGCTTGGTTAGCATGGGGGTGTCTAGCCTGGGGACCCTTACTGGATGCTCGCCCTGGCCGGGATTTGAACCCCAGACCTCTTATTCTAAAGATGCTTTATATATATATATATGTATGTATGTATGTATATGTATGTATATATGTATATATATATGTATATATATATATATTTAGAGAGAGAGAGAGAGATAATGTTCATTCATTCATTCATTCTTCTTCTTATTGTTGTTTCCATTTCTTCAACTTTATCTTTAATGAGCTGTTCAGGCAGTCTAAATAGATATACCAAAAAGTCTGTTACATACTTATAGCCAATAATGTATCCATATAATTAGAAAATAGAAAACTACATCGCAAAAAACTCCAACGAACAGCAAACAAATAAATAGTTATTTAGTTTTTTCGATTTGTATGAAGTGATGTCATCAGATTTGTTCGTGACGTAAACAACCTGCGTCGGGAAGCTGGGAGAGAGAGATGGCGACGGCTCAGCCAATGCTCGAGAAAGAGAGCGATGATTGCTCTTTGCTTCCTTTAGTTCACGATATTATCAAATGGTACGTGTTTTGAATGTTTCGTGTGTTTGAACATCGCGTGTTCCACGCTCCTGACAACCTCTGCGTGTGTCAGTGTCAGTCGTTTGGTGGTGTGTGTTAGCTGAAGCTAATGTCGATATCTGTAAATGTACCGATAAATGTCAACAATAACAATACACAGTAATGACGTACTCTTCTCTGTCCTTGTTTTCATCTGTTTAAAGCATGGACAAAGACAACCAGGATGTACTCCAAGAACTTGCTAAACTGAAGGCGAAGATCCAGGAGGCTCGGGAGCAGATTTCCAACATGCCGGGGATAGAAAGCAGTCCGCTGGAGCAGCAGCAGCAGCTGGCTACGCTACGCGAGCAGGTTCGCACGAAGAACCAGCTGCTGCAGAAATATAAGAGTCTGTGCATGTTTGATGTCCCAAAAGCGTCATGAAACTAAAAACTTGATATCTGAACTACATGGAGAAAGAGAATGGATAAGGGAGGAGGTGTGATTCAGGAACACGGGATGGACGTTTAAATGATGAAGGGCATACTTTTCCTCTGTGTCAGACTGCAACATGTTTTTGGAACTTGTCTTTGTTTTTGTGTTGCCAGAGTGCAGATTTGGTTATATGGTATATTGATACTTTGTAATAAATTGTGTTTTATATTAGTTTCAGCCTTTGCCTCCATCATTCTTGCTGTAAGAAGGGATTTAGGGTTATTCAGAATAAATAAGATTGAGACAAAAGTGCTTAAACCGTGGGGAGCGTTTAAGGGTTTCATGCCATTTTAATATGTCTGCATGTGTATGAAGTGACAGGGTAATACAACAGGTTCTGAATTTTCACAGATGGGAGGATATTTTCCATTTGAGGGAAATTACTAACTGAAATGTGTGGAAGAGGGAGCATTTTAAGGTGTGCCATGCTTAATGCAACTTCTTTGAGATTTGCTAAACGAAAAAGAAGGGGAAGACAGACTATAAAAGTAACAAGTTTTATTTTTTTATGCAAAAGTCAGAGTAAACAATAAATACACATTTAGCATCAAATTTGATCATAATGCAACAAAGAAAGTTCCACTATGTTTGAAAAAGCACAGTGAAGTGTAAACATGTTTTTCCTCAAATGCTGCTCTTAGAAAGCTACAGTAAAATAAAGACAGATTTACAGCATTTTCAGAGCATCTGCTTCACAACACAGAGATATATGAGCTGAGCTATTTCACAAGTCTCAGCCCAGGTTGCACCACTGTGTCACAGTTTATGGGCTTACATATTCCTTGTCGGTAAACTGGCTATCCACCACGGCTCCTAACTCTCACAGAAAAGTCTCTTGCAAACTGGCAAATAAGCTGTCAGCATATGACGCAGCCTTTCTCTTTGGCCTGGCTGCCCCCTACAGCTTTCTCCTTTATGTACATCAAGTCACTGTGCACGCTGGGTCTCCGTGCAAACGGCGCCACTATTCCATATGCGTTCCCGTCTTTGCACTTCTTGTTTCTGAATGATTTTCTGTGGAGAACTTCGCAGTACTGGAGGGAAACTTTGCAGTGTCGGTCGGGGCTCATTTCGTTTGGCAGCTTGGCCATAGTAAAGAGAGTCTGAAACATTTGGTCTACGTTGGTGTTTTTCTTTGCTGAGATTTCAAAGTATGCGCAATGTTCGTCTCCACCAACCAGCTGCTCAATCTCATCCTCTTGCACCTCACGGTAAAAGTCTCTGTCACACTTGTTGCCGCAGATGACAAGCGGGACGTCCACGTTCTCCTTGGTTTTGTTTCGCAGACAGGATTTAGTCTCATATATCTGGCGCTTCAGGCGCTGCACCTCTTGGAAGGAGTCTCGGTTGTCAAGACTGAAAACCAAGATGAACACATCACCTGGAAAACACAAGAGAAGATGCTTTTAATGCCAAATAAAAAAAAAAAAATTCTATGACCAGTTAGATGCATGATAAAGGCTTCAAGTGTTTGCAAAACTCAACTCACCAGTAAGAATTGAAAGCCTCCTCATTGCAGGGAAGGGATGGTTCCCAGACGTGTCCAGGATGTCCAGCTGGTAAACGTCTCCCCTGATGCTGTAGAATTTCCTGTGAAAGTCCTCGATAGTGGGCGTGTACTGGTCATCAAACCTCTCGTTGAGAAACCGAGAAATGATGGCCGTCTTCCCAACTTTAGTGGAGCCCAGAATCACCATCCTGTGGCAATTCTTGGCCGGTATGTCGAACTCGTTTTCGGATGGTGACATTTTCTTAATCATGATTGCAGCAGATGCACCCGGCGGTGGATGGTGCTCTGTCAACGGGATAGTTCAAAATCCTGTCAGTGATGTGCGGGGTCTAACCTCGCTCTCTGTCTGAAGCCAGAGGAGAGCAGGCTGAGAATTTATGGAGAATGTTTGCCGCGCCTCCAATGCGTCATGCGTCACCCTACAGCTCTCGGAGCTGGAGCAAGACTTGGAACTAGTACTGTTTTTGTGCGTCAGCCCTTTCTACTTCTCATCAAAAGAAATCTGGAAAGGCACGAATTTGTTTTCAGATATAATGCTCAAGTGTTTTAAGAGCTGGCCACCAAATGTTCGTAAACAACTGCTTCAAAGTAAAGGCCGTTCACTTTCTTTCTTGTCATTTTTTAAACTGGAAATGACAATCTAATTATTTACCAAAATAAAATTTACACTGTGAGCATTATAACGAGACAAAGGAGTGCAATGACAATAGGACTTTAAAAGCACGCGTATCCAATCACAAAGTACAGACTCAGAAATCAAATTTCTTGCAAAAAGAAGCTTTATTTGTTCTCCCTCATCAGTGATGAATAAACAGATCGTCTGTCAGGAGAAAGGGTTAGAGAAACTGAGGGGGGCGCAGCGGTACACGGTTAGCTGGGCTTTCTGGATTTTGATTTTAATCATTATATTCCTCCACATGAACCAACTTATGTGTTCGCCTATTTAGAAGCTATACTAAAGTAATCACGTGTTCATTTGTGTTGGTGCTTTAGGTTGGATAAAACATCAGATCCTCATAAATGCAAGTAATCCAGGCTACATAAAACATTTTAAATACACACACAGCTACAGCCGGGTGTAACTGGTGCACCATGAACATTAGCCTGTGTGAGCCCTCCAGTTTCTATTGATTTTCTACTATGTATTAATCGAAGTAGCCCAAGATAGAGCCCCCAGTTTGTGACTCAGACTCTGCTCATCCACTTTAACCACTTATCACCTTTCACTTGTCTTCTCACCCAGGAATCAGGGTGGAGAGGGTTCAAGAAAGTGTTTAATATTATTTGGCATTACTTGCACTAGCAAATGTGTCACTAGAACAGGGTATTTATTTTGTAAACAATTTTTTAGATTTTACTCTGTATTTTTTCTGATTTGTGACAGTGATTTGGTATAATTTCTAAATTTTACTGTTGCTTTTAAAAAAAAAACACTGTTTTATGTATATTTATTTCAAATAATAGCTTTAAAACCTAAAACTGAAGAGACATTAAAATTGGCCAAGTGCAATCAAATGGTAATCTGATGTGACAAATGAGGTACAAAACCAACTAATTCTGGATAATATTTAGAAAAGACAATGATAATCAAACTAATAACTTATTCAGAATAAGTTTTAAATCTCATTTAAGTTTAAATTTATTTATTACATATGTTTATTACATATGTTGCAATCCAGGTGTCAGAGATATCAACACTGATTCTTCAGCCTCTTTGCCCAATACTCCAAATGTGCTCGAAATAATAAATAATATTTTACCGTGTATGCA
Organism: Cichlasoma orientale; assembly: GCA_034780415.1. Classification (NCBI taxonomy): domain Eukaryota; kingdom Metazoa; phylum Chordata; class Actinopteri; order Cichliformes; family Cichlidae; genus Cichlasoma; species Cichlasoma orientale. The sequence goes on along the minus strand of JAVDPK010017445.1, from coordinate 7,536 downwards.
CAAGTCTGGATATTTACCGTCATTTCATGTGAATCCCAAAACTTACAAATACTGATGACCTTTGTTAGCTCTCTGTGGGGTAGGAGGAATGAAATCAGATAGGTGTACTTAAGCCTGATTGTTCACTGCTGGTTTGTGTAACCAGGCTGCAGTGGACACTGCTACACCCTTGACTACTGGTCAGTAATTAAGCCAGTGTGTTCCCAGGGATGTGTATAACATGACACGTGACGAATGGATCATTCAGGATTAGACTGCGATAACAAGGCCTGCATGAAAAAAATATAAACATTCTTATTCACAGGGGATTATTCTTACTTCTCTTAGTTTGTTTTCAAGCGTTCTGATTAAGCAGTTACAGTTGCAGGAAAATATTTTTAAATAATTTAGAATTTTCAAGAATTCTGCCTAAAAAGGACCTCGTCACTACATTTCTACATGATCCTAAAATTAGATGGTATGAGGTGGGTGTGTGGGGGGAGCAGGGACGGGGTGAACTGAAATTTGATCAGGCCTGCTCATCTAGCATTTCACTCGAAGATGCTGGTTGTTTGTTTGAAGCCCTTCCACTGGATTTCTGTTGGATTGATGTCAGGACTTTGGCGCAGTCAAAACATTATTTTTTATTTGTCTTTGACTATCTGTTTGGGAGCATTTTTTTTTCTTTTTTGTTTTTGCTGAGGGTTGTCATCTTGCTTTATGACCCACTTTCTTGAGATGTGCTGATGGGTAGCTGGGTTGTTTGTAGTGAACAGCATCTCTATCCTTGTAGCCCTGCCATGCACACCATTGATTAACAGTGGCAAAGATGAACACTAACCTGTGTGAGACATTGCTTAGACGTTACCTTGGGTCCCTGTGACCTCACAGACCATGCCCTCTCAGTCACGCCTGGAGCACTATGTTCTTGATTTTTTTTCCCCCATTTGTACGGAGTTAGAACACAGTCTGTCTGACTGTGAACTGATGTAGGTCAATTTTTTCAGAGGTCAGCAAATGTGTCTCCTCTTCATGTTGTGATATACTTACTCAAGCATTTGTTGATTATCAAACTTTGAAAGATCCATGTTTTTTGTTTTTGTACTTTTTTTCTTTTTTAAACAGAATGCACACTAATGAGTGTATTCTTCAAATTGATTGAAAACACCTCATTTCACCTTCAAATTGGCTGCTAATCTAAGATGTTTCCATACCTTTTACCCTCTGAGGTATTTAATATTGGATTATTTTCTTAAATACCTAAATTTTAATATAAGTATAATGTTTTGTTTTGTTTAATTTTCTTTAATTTCATCAAGAAATTGTGCCAAAATGTATTTCTTTTAGATCCCCATTAATGTAGAAATATGGAATATTGCCAATTTCTCTTGCAACCGTACTCTAAAGTACTTTTTTAATTATTCTCATGAGACAGGCCTGTTTCCCAAAAAGTCCCATTCATCTATTTAGTCTCTTAACTGATTATCCAGCATCAGGTGCAGCCTTTCCCACCTGGCACCAGGCAACAAGCAGGGGGTGGGGTTCTACCTTAAATAAGGAAGCAATGCGGTGTCTTTATGCATTAACCAAAGACAGTGTGTAGCAACTCTGTAAAACGGTGTGTTTCAAAATAGATGTTTAACATCAATTTCATGGTAAGCGATGGCACTGGACAGGTCAAAATACGGCAGAGTTTATTTGTTTAGCAAGAGGGAAAGAAACATCAACATTTTCACAGTGAATTTTCTTGAAGCTCAATGACAGATACACAGACCGTGGCTGCTCACCTAAGAGCTTGCTCAGGGTCAGTCCTAGAAAACACTAACATAACCAGAACAGTAAAATGTGTTTTCAGGCACCATATCTTTGTATAATTTTTTTACTCTTGTCACAAAACTTGAGCCACATGCACTGACCTGGCAACATGGTCCTCAGTAGGGTATACACAGCAGCTGCAGCCCACTCAGAGCATGGCCAGTCATACACATTAGGCTCATTTCCTTCTCTGTTTGCCTTCATCAATTAGTAAAGAGAACATAAATGGCTGGAGTAAAACAGGAAAAAAGATGATGTGTTTCTCTCTGAGGACAGAAGGCTTCAAAGCCGGTGTGAAAATGAAACAGGTTTTTTTTTTTTTTTTTTGGTTTGGTGAAGTAATTGAACTCTTCACAACAGACCTACATTTGGTGTTATTTTTGGTACCCGAGAGGCACGCTAAGGGCATGTTTTATTGTGAAGAAACCAGCCCAGTTAAAAAAAAAACAAAAAACTAGCATTTTGGTGTCGTTATTTTAGTCAGTGAAAACACCATAAAAACTGATGACACAACTGAGGCAGGCTGTGGTGACATTGTCTGACTGTGTTCGCTTAGAGGAGCTGCAGAGATGTTTCACTGCGATTTGTGCGTTGACCTCATTTGTGATTTTATGTATAAAACATTACATGAAAAAGGAAACAGAAGCACTCCCACTGATTTCAGAAACAGCAGCTACTTATTTGCATTCAAAGTCCCTATGCCAGAAATCACATACTGTAGCACACCGAACACGAACAGTTTTTGCACCATGTCATCATCCCCATTCTTTTTTTTTATGGCAGCTTGCACATGAACAGCCATGCACACGTAACATTTTTGACACATGATTCCTTAGTGACTAATTAACACTTGACAAGGGCATGTGCATGTGTGTGCATAATTATGTGAATGAGTGTGTTGGTGGAGCAACATAGAGCCAGTCCAGATTGACTTGTGTGACTAATGTGCCCCTGAAGGTTATGAAACTCAGGAATAACTGGAATAAGTTCTGACAAGTTATTTTGCATATAGTTTTACAACACATCAACATATGATGACTTTAAAAACATGCCACTACATCTATATTGTAGAAACATTCCTTTTATTGTTTCTACATTTCTTGCAGACAGGACATATTTGACGTAAACCCGTATTATCCATGCAGCCAAACTTACAGTAGTAAGCTGACATAGCCAAAAAAAAAGGTCTGACACATGTTTTGCATTTCATGGAAAGTTTCACAGTTCATCATTTCAAATAATTCCCCCAAATCCCAACAAAAGATTTTTTGAAATTTAGAGCAGTCGAGCAGGTCATCTGCTAATCAGAGGGTCGGCGGTTTGATCCCTGGCTCCTCTGCATGCCAAAGTATCCTTGGGCAAGATACTGAACCCTGAGTTGCTCCCAATGGATGCATTGAGAGCATCCATTGTAGCATGAATATTAGATAGAAAATATTTAAACATAGAAAAAGTACTTGTATGAATGTATGCATGAATGGGTGAATGAGACATGTTGTATAAAGCACTTTGAGTGCTCAGATCTAGTAGAAAAGTGCTATACCAGTACCAGTCCATTTACCATTCAAAACCTTTCACCTGTGCTGTATACTGTGGATGCTTCCATGGGATTTGTGTACTGGGTCCAGTTTGCTTGCCAAAAAATACAAAAGCAGTGAAGCCAACTTTACCACCTTGGCCCAAAGCAAAGATAAACATGCAACATGTTATCTGTTAGGAATGATGATTATAAGAAGGTCAATGTGTGATTTTTCACAAGTAATTTTTTTATACAAGCGATTGTTTAGTTCACTGGAATAAGGCAGAGGAGAAGCCACCTCATCTCTTCATGTGTAAGATAAGGAGGGATCAAGCTGTGTTTACATGGCGTGAGGCTTGAGGCTGTTGCGTGTCAGGCCAGGCCATCTTGCAGAAAAACTGTTGAATGAACCATGGGCCTCTGATTCCCAGTACAAAGGCTTCAAATTTCAGAGCCAATCAGAGCACCGGCCTCAGTGCAAGTTTAGTTTACCAGGCACCTGCGTGTTTGAACAATCTGTCAGTCACATTATTATCTGCGATATGTAGGCTGATGTCGGGCCCCCGGCATGACGTAAAACAGGAGGTTGTAAATGTGAAACAACAAAACATCTCCCCATATGATAATATGGCTGGCATGCACAAGTAGGATAACACCTGTGCTTCTAGTATTTTGTGACCTGTTTTAGTGAGTTTGCTGGGCTAAAGTTTCATCTCATTAAGAGGGAAATAAAACAAGAAAATTATATCATTTAGAGAGAAGTTGACAAGGGAGCTTTATGGAGACAGAACAAGTTGTTCAATCAGCAATGCAGTTTCAGCTCCTCTCTGTGAGTATTCAGAATGATTTGGCATTCATAAACTCTGGTTTAGAAAGTTTTCATTTTTTGACCTGTCTGACCTGGAAATCATCTTGTCTGGTGGTTATTTTTCTAATGGACCGAAGAGCAGTAAATGTACAGACAAACACATCTCATTATGTGCACCTAGAGACCTGAGCACATTCTAAAACACTGCAATCTTTCTCAGGTCACAGTGCTTGAAAAGCAGTGGACACTCATCAGCAGGCATGAAGCACAGAAAATGGTGAGAATTGAGAGTCAACCTTAAAGTAAGTTCAAATCAATACTTTTATGCATTCCAACTCTGAATCAGTGTCATTTATCCTCAGATAAACCCTCTACACCAGGCCTGGGAATTGTACAGACTGCAGACCACATCTGGCCCTTTTTGGTTGTTCCTGATCAGCCCGTGTTTATGTTTATGTTTATTGAGATCCCCATTAGCGTCAGCAGCATACTGCATCCGCTATTGTGTGAGGTCAATGAGAAGTTAGGATTCAAATGTAGATAAGTATACATCATGCAGTTTGTCCCCAGATGTGCCGCAGATGTGTTGCTTTTGTTTGGAGAGTGACTGCTATTTTGTTTTATTTATTTACAGGCATATGTGTGTATAAGCAAATGCAGCTTCGCTGTAAATGCAATGGAATGGATGCTTAGGAGAGATGTGAGTTTGCTAGCCGTGGGCTAGAAAGATTGTTGCACAATGTAGAGTTTTTAACAAGGTATGAACTTCTAAATATTTGTTTACTGAAGTCAGAGGTAAAGTTGTGTACTTAGTTTGAGAAGAGCAGATTGCTGCGTTTAAGGATTACAGTTGGAATCACTATGAGACTAAACATGCAAACAAAAATACAAGAATGTGACTGATGCAGACATCTGAGCCTTTGCTAGCAAGAGCAACAAGGACATTTTACCAAGCTTTACACATCCAGGGACGATGGGAAGATGAGCTTTGTGATTTCCCACAAAATTGCACCAAAATCACACTTGGGTGGTATCTATTGCAGCGTAGTATAAGCACATAGAAAATTTGGGGTGGGGGAGGTATGCACCCTACTGAGTGTCTTTCTATTTAGAAATAGAAAATGTTTTATTTGTTAGGTAAAGCGTAGTATCCAGCTGTCCTACTCCACTTCCTTGCTGAGTTTGATGTTTGTAACATAAGTCAATTTGTTTTCCTGTGAGTCTTGTCTGCAGACAAAGGAGCTCAGTGTAAAGCACTTTTGGAAATTTGGCTTTAGGTCCTCGAGTTTTTCCATGATGCATTCTACAGACTTATATCAGAGGCAACTGTCAATTCCAAATTTGTGTTACTTAAATGAGCAGTGCAGTCAGTGTACGTGTCTACACAGAGTGATCTTATAAATGCTTAACCTTAGGCGTCACTGAGCTGCTGCCCTTTGCAGCACTGTTTACGTAACTGTAATAGTTCTCTGTAAAGAGCAGGAGGGGAGAAGAAAAGAAAAAGGGAAAGGTAGCAAGTATTTAGCAAGGATTAATATATTTAATTTCACCTCACACGGTCACGTAGGCTCACTCGTAATACCAAATTTTAATAAAATCAGTTGAGCCACACTCCAGGTTGTTATGTCAACATTTCACCCCCTCTGTGTACTCCCAACCCCACAAACACACACACACACATACACACAGCAAATATTACATAAAGTCCCACCAGGTACCTGAGCCGCTGCTGTGTAGAGCCTGGGTTGTGTGTAAAATTATATTACACTATGTCTACATGGGAAATTGTTGTTTTCTTTGTTATAGTGCCAACAGATACAGATGGTACACTAAACCAGCAACATGTCAAAGCAAATTTACCTTATTTAACAAATAGATATCATCAAATGTTCTATTTTTGTCTTTAAGTACAACCATGGCCTCAGCAGTTGGTATTGAATCATTTAGCAGAAATGACTTATTCTATGTGTTTGCTTTCACCAGTCGGTCATGCAAAATGTGTGCCACTGAGAGATGCATGTACTCCCTGTTTGAAAACCTCTTCTAACATTTCAATAAGATTTGATATTTTTCTTGAGTAGACCATAGTCATCATTTCTTCTGTCCTAACTAATCCTTGCTAGAGTTGCTAGTGTGCTTTGTATTTTTGAAAGGCTAACTTGCTTTATCTGGTTCACATGATCTTCAAGCCCCCTTTGATATGATGCAGACTTCAAATAACTGCTAGCTGCCTTGTCCCTGAGCAGCACAACCCCAAATTATAACATTTCCACCACCATGTAGTTTCAGTACATCTTTATTAATAGTTTGTTTGTTTTGTTTAAAGGAAGACTGAATATTGTCTCCTTCAAATAATTTTTAAAAGGTTATTAATTTCTAACTGTATAAGCTTTTTTCCTGAAGCCACATTTGAATAAATTTGCATCAAGTATCAAGTACTGACACCAATAATACCTAAATGACTATTGAACGTTCTCTAAGGCTGAGTAAGCTGTGGGTCTCCAAAGGTTGTATGCCATGAAGTTCATCGTCATTCAACACACACCTTGTCACGATTAAGCCTGATAAAAACCCACTCATTGATTACTGTGCCCACATTTGCATGTCAGTCATGCGTGATAATAAATTTGATGAGATTAGATCTTCAGTTACAGTTAATATTAAAACTCCATCACAAAATAAAAGTTTTGAATATTAACCTAAAGTAAAAAAAAAAAAAATAATCATAGCTTTTATGTTTAAAAGTTGGCCTATATCCAGGTAATCTGGCGTCCTCCCATAGTCCTAATGGATGGGTTAGGTTACAGTGGGGGAAATGAACATTTGATCAGCTGCTCAATATGTAAGTTTGCACAGTTACAAAGAAACAAAGAGTATCAAATTTTTTTAATGAAAGTTTCATTTTAATGGCGAAAGAGAATATCAACCAAAATCCAACTGCATCTGTTGACACCTAAAGGATTTAGACTTTCTGTAAAGAGGAGTGGGCCAAAATCCCTCCTGAGATGTGCACAAACCTGGTGACCAACTACAAGAATTGTCTTACTGCTGTTCTTTCAACAAGGGTTTTGCTACCAAGTACTAAGTCATGTTTACCTTGGGAATCAAATACTTATTTCACTCAATGACATGCAAATCAATAGCCCTGCAATAGACTGATGACCTATCGCTGATGTCAGTCTACCCTGCCCTGTGACAGCTGGGATAGGCTTCAGCCCCCCCTGCAACCTTGAATTGGATGAGCAGAGGAAAATGGATGGTTGACTGGCTGGCTGAATGGATGGATGGATGGATGGATGGATGGATGGATGGATGGATGGATGGATGGATAAGACATTAACACACACACACACACACACACACACACACACACACACACCCACACACACACACACACACACACACACACACACAC
>JAVDPK010017444.1:0-12993 GCA_034780415.1 Cichlasoma orientale | reverse complement strand
ATTTTCATGGGCCCCTCTCCCTGCTCGGGCCCTGGGTACTCAGGTCCACTTTTCCCCCCACTACCACGCCCCTGCTACCAACACACAAAACAAATCCATATAAGGCAGAACCGGAGTGCGACATCATCATTTTCAACCAACAAAATGTCCAAAAATAGAAAATCATCTCATCTTCACATTATATTCTCAGCCTTCCAGAGATTTATACATTTACATTAGCACACTAGATCAATGGGACTAAATGGCAATTAAATCTCTGACGTACTTTTCAGAGCTTTTGAGACGAACCTAACAATTAAACAAAGATAATTAGATTTTAATTATATGCGCATGCGTGGAACATTTAATCTGACAGGTTCCCTGATTTGACACGATGTAGCACAGCGGGGATGCTTTGTAGCGAGCAGGTCCACAGGTTGTGTTGTGCACGTGCGTGCACGTGCATACACATACACAGCAAGAAAGTATGGCGAGACATCAGTGATTGATGCGCACCGTTTGTTTCTGTTAATAAAGCTGAATGTGAACATGGCGTGTTTATTTACACAAAAAAGTGTAGATAAGTGCAGATTCGTTGCTTTATGCATGCAAACTGTTACCTTAACCCCCCCAGCGCAGCGGTGCTGTAACGTCACAGCAGCGCTAACTGTGTGTCGCACTTGTGAAGAAGCAGAAGTTCTTCGGTTGAGTTTTTATAGTTCTTCACACGAAAACAACAGACGAGCTTTCAAACAGGATTCATGATTTCCAGCCGCACCTCTGCGCTGCGGCGAGGCGTGGCAGTCAATAAAATCAGCATTAGATTCGGTGTTTTTGTAACTCTGTGCAGTTTTCTCTTTCATAAATCTGCCTGTGGTTGTTCAGAGTTCCCACCCTGCCTGCGGATGTGAAATTAGCAGGATGAGGAAAACCACTGAGGCCGGAGAGCCCATTACTAAACACAGGGAAAACACAGATCGATATCCTCCCCGTCCTCCAGTCCTAATGTCTGTGATTACAGGACAATAAACATCAGATTAAGGAGAAAAACGGGTCGAGGGAGATGGTAAAGAGACAGAGAGAGAGGGGTGGGGGTGGAGGGCTGTTTTTATCATCGTTAAAAGGAAGACAAAATGGGAAACGGGGGATGGGAAGCTGACGAGGGAGTGGTTGTCTAAAATTTGAGCCCCTTCCATTTCGACTTCAAAACAGGCAGACATCAGTGGCGCGTTGTATCGAGGTGTCAATACAGGAGAGCACTTTCTAAAAATCATAAGAGAACAGGGATGTAGCAGGAAAGATGAGTCACCACAGGGAACGAGCTGGGTAGACAGAAACAGGCCAGAGGATATGATGAGAAGGAAAATGCTGCGTGAGGAGAGCTGAAGATGAAATGACGCTACTTTCTCACTTTATAGTCGGTTATAATGTGCAAAACATATTCAGTGTTCTCAGACTGAGTTGGCAGCATTAAAAAAAAAAAAAAAGAAGTCTTGTGCTTAAACGAGTTCCTGTGAAGCTGGTGGAAGGCAGTGCCTTTGATTTTTCTGCTTTTTTTTTTGCCAGAGTGGGTTCAGTCAAATACAAAAGGAAATTAGGTAAAATATATCTATATTTACTGTTAAAATATTGTTGCAGGTTTGACTCTGTTTTGGGTGCCAGTGGCATGGTGGTGCAGAGGTTGGTACTGTCACCTCACAGCAAGAAGGACTTGCTGGAGGGTTTGCACCCACAAAGACGAGCGTGTTAGACAGGCTGCAGGTGCAGAGGCACTGTTAGGGTTCAGGGTGGTTCTCCGTGAGGTACTATCAAGTACATTAGAGTGTTTTCCGCCATGGATATATCCCTACTGAACCCCCAGATGATTATCAGAGAGAACAGCATCTAAAATAGCGCACGCGTAGACCTGGAAACTGCAACACACCTTCGAGATTTCTCGCACTGTTGCACACAAACAGAATCTTTGCACCACATTTAGTTTGCTGGAATTGGGCCGCCCTACTCCCTGTCAGACTTTCACTCCTCAAGCCAGCAAGATTCACACTGCTCATAATTTCTTTGACCCCTGACCTTTTGTTTGGTTTACAGGGGAACTCGCTGCTCTTCCTGCCCAACGTGCTGAAGGTGTATCTCGAGAACGGGCAGACCAAGGCCTTCAAGTTTGAGCCCAGCACCACAGTGAAGGTACTAATGTAGTGAAACCATAGTCTGCCATCCTGACATCAATTCCTTTGTTATAATTCCACACACTCGGCAACTGTAGCAGAGTTTCGTGGTGGAAGAGTTGAAGCTGAGGCTGATGAAGTGATTTGAAATGGAGTCCAATCTAAAGCAAAGTTTTATGCTCAGGCCCTAAAAGAGTGTGTTTCTTCCTGAATGTCAGTCAGTCTGACAACAAGCTCCATATCAAACTGTAACCACAAAACTGTAACATTTGATTGAATCCACCAGATACGCCTGAGTGATCTACTCACTTCCTCAGCAGCTGTTAGGATTAGATATGCACTCCTGGATTTAAGAGCTACTCGGAAGCTTCCTGTTGCCACTCTGAGACCTTCAGACCTTAACTCGGCTCACCTCAGCAAACACGCTTCCTGATGTTATAAAATATTATCGCTCAAGGTGTAATTTTCTTTGCACATCAGGACATTGTGATGACACTGAAGGAAAAGCTTTCCCTGAGCCGCATTGAGCACTTCTCGCTGGTGCTGGAGCAGCAGCACAGCATCAGCAAACTGCTGCTGCTACATGATGAGGAGCGGATACAGCAGGTACTCACAGTCTCACACACACACAAAAGACACTCTGCATTTTAAAATGTGCGTATTTGAAGTGACATAAGCATGTGCGTGTCTGCAGGTGGTCCAGAAGAAAGAGGCGCATGACTATAGGTGTTTATTCCGTGTTTGCTTCATGCCCAAAAACCTTGAGACGCTGCTGCAGGAGGATCCCGCTGCCTTTGAGTACCTCTACCTGCAGGTAGATTGATGAGCGCGCACGCTGCCAGGCTCTTCAGATCGCTACTCTTTTTTATTGTCTGTTATAATTAATTGGTTTTCCATTTAAGGTTATTAATATTTACTTTACTTCTGTGAAATGGCTGCTTATAGAAGAATAATTTATTCCGATGCTTTGTAGTCACTGAAAACTGACCTGCAGCATCACTTTAAGAGTGATTCTGAAGTCTGAATCAAATCAATAAGCAAAGTGTTGTAACGCTTCCCTTATTACTGCAGTTGGCTCATTTCACCATGATGCAAATCAGCAGGCTGAAAGGTCAGCTTGTTTCTAAGTGTGCAGTTTTTCATTAAATCCCACCTGCCTCATAGCTGTTAAAGGAGAAGAAAGTTTGTTTTTAGCACTAAAGCAGGCCGTGTTGCTTTGGACCTTTTCTCCAATTAACTGCAAAACGCTGCAAACGAGACAAACCACTTACTGCAGCGCGCTCGGTTCTGCTCTCTGTTGTCTAACTGTTTGTGTTAGGGGGTGAACGATGTGCTGCAGGAGCGTTTTGCGGTAGAGATGAGGTGCAACACTGCCCTGCGACTTGCCGCGCTGCACATTATGGAGAGGCTGGCGAGCTGTGGACAGTCACCCAAGACCAACTTGAAGATGATCACGTGAGACATAGACGTGCCTTCTAAACATGGGCTGTGGCGGTGCCTTAAATCAGCTTTCTTTGTAGTGGCCAGCAGGGGGCGACTATGTTTCGCAAAAAGATGTGCAGTCGTATTGATGTCTGTGGGAAAACCCTCAGCTGCCTCTGACTGTGACCTTTGACCTTAATTATACAAATATAGTTTAGCTAGATTGAAACAACAACCAGGATATGTTGAGCAGAAATATTGCATCTGTCTTTAATTTTATTGGAGGATCAGTAATTTCATTGCACCAGGCCTCACAATACCTTATTTAATATATATTGTAATATTGTAATATTAATGAAGAAAATGAGCGAAAGAGGAGGATAGAGGAAAGTTAGTGAATCAGGAAGTGATGGAAAACAGCCTGGAGAGGTGGAGGCACGCGCTGGAGAGAAGAGGGATGAAAGTCAGAATGCGTGTGTGAATGAGAGGGAGTGGAGATGCAAGGAGCAGAGGTAGTGAAGGCAGATGGGGTTAAATACCTGGGGTCAAAAAAAAGATGACAACTAAATTATTGATACCTAAATTATTGGCTTTCCCTGTTTAATGTGCGGGTTTAACGGGCTCGTTGGTTTGTGTGTGAAAAAGATTTAATGGTCATTCGTCTGCATTTGTGTGCTTCTTCCAGAAAGACCTGGGGCATAGAGAACTTTGTGTCGTCCACCTTGCTGAGGAACATGCGAGAAAAAGATTTGAGGAAGGCCATCGGCTACCACATGAAGAAGAGCCAATCACTGTACGATCCCAAGCAGAAGGGCCTGTCGGCCGATCAGGCGCGGATCAACTATCTGGAGGAGCTGAGTGAACTCAAGTCATTTGGAGGGAAATCCTTCGGTGCCACCATGATGGTAGGCTTCGACCCGTGTGTGTTTGTCCCCGAGATGTGGCTGATTATAGTTTGAATCGTCTTCTTTCTCTACACTTTCTCCGCCTCATCTGTGTTGTCCAGCTCCAGGATAGGGAGTCGATGGTGACCCTGTTGGTGGGAGCCCAGTACGGGGTGAGTCAGATCGTCAACCACAAGCTAAGCATCCTCTCCACCCTCACAGAATTCACCTGCATTACACGCATTGAGCTGCTGCCTGAATCGGAAAAGGTCAGCCTGGTCAAAATATACCTGCAGGACATTAAGGTGAGACCCAAGAGGATACGCACCCACATCTAACATGCATACAGCCAGTGAGCGTTATTCCTTCACCTCGTTACTGCTGCAGTTTGTTTTGATTTTTATGTTTTGTGTTTAGGTGGACTCGTGCTTGTGCAGATCTGTTTGTTAATTGCGTTTTTCGGCTTTAAAAGCTTCTAATAAACTGCTGACTTCCAGACCTCTTTAACAGCCTAAAAATAATCCCACCCTTACAGCAGTGTTTAAATGGTTTAAGATGAATTATTTCTATTTTTCATAACCTGTTTACATTATTCTGTGCACCCGCTTGCAGACAATATACAAACTTCAGCAGAAAAAGTGGAAGAACTTTCTGCTAAGTGCCTTTACGCTGCTGAACTGTCTTTCCACAACCTCTCTTTCTCCTTTCTCTTTCTTAAAGCCCATTACATTACTACTGGAGTCAGCTGCAGCTAAGGATATGTCCTGCTTAATAGCAGGGTACTGCCGAGTGTTTGTTGACCCCAACCTCAACATATTTCCCTGGATAGATGACTCCAAGAAGCACAGAGTCTCTGCTGAGGAAGGTACAAAGAAAACAATTCGTTCATCACACCTGTAAAAACGAATAAACGTTATCTCGGTTTAATGTGGGTTTGTGTTCACAGGCTACGTGTCCCGGTGTGGCAGTGACTCAGATGACTCGTCAGACTTGGACATGGAACCACTGGTCAGCCTCGTGTCTGATCAGAAGCCCTGCCTGCGAATCAGGTCTTCATCAGATCCAGATGGAAGAAACAGGAAAGACAGAAGGAAAAACAGAGATGGCAGTGAAAGGGGAGCTAAACTCGGGGAGGATAAAAGACTAAGAGATAAAAAGGGTGCTGAGAGCAAAGAGGAAAAGTCTCAGCTGGAGAAGAGTGAAGAGAAGAAAAGCTCAGAGCACAGGGAAGAGATGAAGCGAGTGCAGGATTATGGACAAATAGAGATCCACGTAACAGACAATGATCCGGGGAGACACGCTGGACAGGAAGGGGAGCTGGGATGTGAAGAGGATGCGCGAGCGGAGGAGGAGCAGCCATCTGTATCAGATTCATGTCATACGGACTCTCGCGTCCTCACCAGCGCCTCCAGTGACACTCTCGATGGTCTGGAGGAAGATGACTTAATGTCATGCTCCTCTTCCTCCATCCAGCCCAGTGCTGCTTCACAAAGTCACATCAGCGCCCACTCTTTGGTTCACCTTCACCCTTACTCTCACGGACACGTACAGCCTCACCTCCTCACCCCGCCTCCCGCGCACTCCCATCCCCTGGTTCACCTCACAACTTCTGACAGAAGAGGAGGGGCTTGCAGGAGGTCAGGTGATGGAGCCGATCCCCAGCACAGCTCAAGTGTCTCCACCTCCTCTCAGAGCCTTCCTGATACCCAAAGATCTTCAGGTAACCTCTGCCCCGATGACAGCTCCCTGTGTTTCGCGGAGCTCTCCCGCCTTGTGGACTTCCTGCCGAGCCCTCCAGAGGCCAGCGAGGAAGACGATGATGAAGATGAGTTGAGGAGGAGGAGGAATGTGTTGAAAGAAACAGATGGGGCAAGAGAAGGAGGAGGTGTAAGCAGGGAGGGTAGTTTTAAAGAACATCCGTCATCCCCTTCCCCGTCTTCCCACGCAGACTTTGTGTTTAACTTTGAGCAGAGCGACGCTCGCTGCTACTACAACATCTGCTCCAACATCACCCCTGACAGCGCACGCAGCCTTCCTCACAACCAGAGAGAAGACAGGGAGGAGGGAGAGGACACGCAGGATGAAGACCTGGAGACAGTACCCATCCTGCACCCGCCCCCTGGCTTCGGAGACAGCAGCTCTGATGAGGAGTTCTTTGACGCCAGGGATCGTTTCACCTCACCGGAAGACCCGACGTCAGGGGCTGTGCCAAGAGGTGATTTGATTTCCACTGTGAGGCTGATCTGTATAGCCCTGTGTAGTGATCAGAAATAAAAGTTCTAAATTCTGCTTTGCTGCCATCTAGTGGCTGAAGCAGTGACTCCCTGAAAGAGAAAATTCACCGGATTGGAGAAAATGTTACATAATTGCCGGAAACCTTCCGGGCCACACCTAACAGCGATGGTAATGTGGTCTGCCGACCCTAACGATTTAGCAGAGTGCAGCCACGTGCTGCTGTGAGAAAAGTAGAGCCATTTTACCTGTTGCATAGAAATGCTATGCAACAGGTAAAATATTTGCATCAACGCTCGGGCTTTAGATTGCTCCAAATGTTTTTTTGCACTTTTGCATCTGTATGAGGAAAGGGATTATACTTACCATGGTCCTCTCAGGCCCACAGCTGTGAGCAAAGAAGCACCTTTTGTGTTTTTATTGTTTTGATTTGAAGCTCATTTCAGAGCGGATGAGCTGAGGGGCTCCTCGAACTGAGAGTCATGCAAAGCTGCTCTAGTAGAGTAAAATAAAAATGTGAAGCTGGGAATGAGCAGAATATATCCTCTTTAAGTAAAATATACTTCTACCACCACATTATCCCTGAATTAGAAATTTAGAGCAACACTGTAGCGAATCACATGGAAAGAATTCTTTTCATTGGTGCCATCATTGAAGTCACTCACTGCGGCTTCATTGCTAGAACGTAATAACTAAAATTCTTTTATGAGCTGCACCTTCTGCGGCTCCGTCCTCATCAGCAACACCCTGTTAGACGTCGAACTGATTCACAAACTTGCAGTGGTCGGTTTAATGACCTGAACAGAAACCTTAAAGGAAAAAGTGTATTATACACAGCGCTCTAGAAGGATAAAAGGTTTATTGTGTATTAGCTGATCTTTTAATCTTTTTTTTAAACTATCTTACAGATATTTGCACAGAGATGAAGCTGGACCTCCTCAGCACACTCAGTCTCAGTGATATCAGAGTCTCTGTGCTGGACACAGACATAGATGGAGAAACAGAAGCTGACAGAAAAAGAAGAGAGGATGAAGGGGGAGGCAGAGAAACTTTGTTCCAGCTCAGAAAAAGGTCGAGGAAGCGCCGTTCCTACATGGAAACTGATTACACCTCCAGGGTGTCATATCCAGAACCAGATCCCGAATCAAAGCAGGCCCCAGCCTCCAGCCAGTCCCATAAAAAACTTTTGGGGGTCATCAGTGATGCCCAGATGCTGAGTTCAGATCCTGAACCTTCAGAGCAAAGCAAGAATCCCAGCCCCACCGTCTCCTCACTTACTCACTCTGAAGGGGAACCTTCTCAGCTCGAGTCAAAACCTATTCTGTCAACGCTCTGCTCACGTGGACCAGGCTCTTGCTCAGGGTTTGGTTCTCTCGATCAGACTAGAGACCCAAAGCCTGCCCCCAGAACCAGGAAGCAAGAAATGGAGATGGAACCTGATGCAATGGAGTCCAAATCGGTCACCGATCTGATGAAGGCAGTGTCGCCCGCCATCACTGTTGTCCGCTGCCGGGTGGATCCAGACGGGAAGGAGAGTGCCGACCGGAGGGGTGACGGAAAGGAGGAAGGGGAGGGGAAAGAGGAGGGGAAGAAGCCGGAGCCAGAGGGTATGACAGGGAATGGACCATTCACTAGTCATATGTTTTTGCAACAAATCACTGAACAGAAGGGTAAAGAGGAAGAAGAGAAGAAAGAGGGAGCTGGAGGATACTCGTCCAGCTTAAAGAGACCACTTGTAGGTACTCAGACACCACCAGAAATCCACACACTGTCTCCATATTTACCAGAGGGGAGTAAAAAGGGCAGTAATGGCATTTTGATGTCCAGTTTGATTGAACCAGAGATGAAAAATGCAGAGGAATACATTCTTAAAGTTCCCTCATATTCACCACCACCACCTCCACCTTCATCCCCTCTACCCCCAATACCAGTCCTTCACAGCTCCCAGAGTGGCTGTCACGGGAAGGAGGAAGGAGCCAGCGAGCACACGGAAATCCAAAACACAATTACAGTTTCAAATGATGAAGAACACGATCCAGAGACAAGCAATCGCTCTAACAAAGAACAGGAACACGCAAAAGTCACAACAAGCGTTAACGACGACGACGCCGTCGGGGCTGCGACCGCTAGCGACGAAGTTACAGACAGCACCACTTCTGACAATGTTTTTGATGATGATGATGATGAAGTGAGTAATTCACTGAGTGACAAGAGAGATGACAGGGCTATAGCTACAAAGTGTAGAGCTAATTCGGCAGGTAAAGGCGGGTCACAAACCAAGTCTCATGCAAACTCTGGAGCTCATATGAGAATTCATTCTGATTACACTCGTGCTATAAACTCAATTACAGCGAAGCTTGGAGCTGCAACAAGTGTCACGTCTCCTACTTTTAATTCAGGTGCTGGGCTCAAAAGCGAGATCACATTCTGCAGTGCTTCAGATCGACACACGGATAAACCCGGAAGCGGAACCGCTATGCCGAGTGCCGAAGCTAAAGAAAGTTTAGCTACTCCTAAGCTAGCAAAGACTAACACAGCTATGGTCCAGGATCTTTCCAAACAGCCTACTTCTCCAACTCATTTCCTCTTCCAGAACTGTTCCCCCGCCATCATGGGCCGATTATCTGCGTCAACGCTTAGGGGGAAGATTCAACAGCTGCCTCTTTATTTATCCCGATCCCAAGAGTCTCTCAATCAAACGGAGATTGGGAATGTGGCCCAGAGTCCTGCTGAGGACAGCAGCAGGGACGAAGCAGAGGTCGCCGTCCAAGTAACAGACCCTAATGATGTCACACAAACTGTTGACTTAGAAGTGGGCGCGACTGCTGAGTCGGTGGAGTCGGATGATTCGGATACAACGGTCACAGGATCAGAGGTGGACGGGGAATTTTTTGTAGACATAACATCAGAAACGAGTTTTCATTCAGGGACAGAGGTGAAGGAGGTCAGCGCTGAGCTACCTGTTCAGACTGAGCCTAAGCCCCAACATCGATACATGTTGAACTCTGGACCTGACAAGGACACACCAGGACCGATAACAGAGCCCCCAACCTCCGTAGTGAGCCAACTCCAAAGAGATGCCGCAGGTTTAAAGATGGACACTCCTGGTCCCGTAAAAGACGCTCCAGAACCGAACATCAAAGTCACGAGTCTAGATGAAGACATACCAGGTTACAGAACGAGCAGTCGATCACCGTCCATTCCTCCTGCGATAGTGGTGACCACAGAAAACCTAAATGGGCCCAGACTTACCTTTCAGCCACAGAAAGTAAGAAGGAACAGTAGCGACAGGCCTTTGATGGGCCTTTGTAGACCTTCAGAGAAGGTTTCAGGCTCACCAAAAACACCTTCCTCAGGCTGCAGAGTGTTCACCATCTGTGAGGATCCAACAGAGACGAAGACCCAGGCCGAAGTGGTGTCTGCTCCACCCTTGAAGTCTGAGTTCGGCTGTGGTTCTGTGCTAGCGTCTGGATGTGAGTCGGTCGTGGAGGGGGTGCAGGTGCCGCTGGATGCCTGCGGTTGCCCGGCGGTTTACACAAACTGCTTCAGCAGCGAGGACAGCTTTGACGATGAGCTGACAGTCTATGAGTTCTCCTGTCGCACACAGAGCAGTGGAGCAACGCCGACTTCTGAAGCAGGTCTTCCTCTAATGACCTCTTCCCCTATTCACTCTTTTCTTTCCACTTCCTCCTCCCACTCCCCCTCTTTTCCTCGCTCCATCCTTTTTTCCTCGTCTACCTCTGAGCTCAGCCCTCTCCTCTCACCTCTCTCGGACACCTCTGATTCTTTCACGTCTCAAACGCACAAGGAGACCATCAGTCGGCTGGGTCAGCAGCGCTACCCAGAACCTCCCACAGGTTTCCAAGTACTCCGCTTAGATGTGGACCAGCTTCTTTCCATCCTGGAAAGTAGCAATGCTGACCGATCTGTGGGAGGTCACAGAGCTCGTCACCCAAGAGAAACCTGCCCTGCTCACTTTACGGAGAACAAGAGGGTGCTCCAGATGGAGGCACGGCGGCTGATGTCAGGCTGCCAAAAGGTGGTGGGGATTGGACAGAGCCCAGAGGAAATGCTCCGCTCTCTGGCCGACAGTTTCCGGACTCTGGTGGAGCTGGCAGGTGTGTGTCTCTGGTTCTCCGGGTGCGACAGGTGTGACCGGAGGAACACAGAGGCCGTTGCAGGTCTGGCAGATGTGGCCCGCTCATTCAGGGACTTTTGCCTGGCGGCGGAGCGTGCCAGCAGCAAACGCAGCTGCCAGGACCTGAGCACGAAGCTGCTAGCCAAACAGTGCACAGCGCTCACCGCCTCAGTCTTCTGCCTCACTCAGCTGTTCCGCACCCTCACCGCACTATGAGGGGACCACAGCCCTTCAAGAAATGACCTTCGGCCTTGCAACCCGTGGCGTGCAACTCCACATACATGAGGTCACCGGTGGGCCCGCAGCTGCTGCAGGTGTGGGAGTGAGTGTGACCTGGGACTCTTGGCAGCGAAGCTTGCGGCGCTGTTCAACGAAAGCTCGAAAACTGGAGCCCGTCTACAGTTTTTGTCCGGTTAACGAGGCAGAGATCGCCGAGGTGCATGCGGTGACTGAGCAGCTGTGCACAAACTGTAGCAAACCAACCAGACAGCCAAGAGCCAGACTGTAGAGTGGTGCTGCAAGCTTGCATTCCAGTATTGAGGAGCTAATGTACTTGAATGTATTCTATGTCATTAACTGTTTATTTATTGATTGATTGGTTTATTTAATGAGATACTGCAGTTTGTCTGAGCGAGAGAGGAATGTCAAGGAAGAAATTTGGAAATGTTTACAGTCACAGCTTTAGACAGAGGAGCAGGGGTGTGTCAAAGAAGTGGGCCTTTTTCACACATGCACAAGCACACATGTAACTGATCCAGAGTGACTCTCTGATTCATCCATTCATACACTGGCCTTTTGTTCAACTGACTGACCATTTTAACTCAGTTTCCTCCGATCATCTGACTGCAGTTTACAGATTCTTATGTAGTGTATCTTTACATTCTCCAGGATGTCAGTGAGGACTTTTTCTGAATGTTAATGTTTACAAAACCAAAAACTAGTGTGGGACATGATTTGAGGATTTCAAGCCTGAAGCCATTTGCTGTTTTATAAACCTAGTAGTGGAATGCTGATGTATGCGCGGTATAGCATTTTATGAAACAACACATTCGACTTTTTGTCCTTTTACACGGACGTTTGATTGGATCCGTGGACGTTCGTCGTCTTTTATTTCATTTATTTCGTCTTTGGCTGAAACCTCCCGGTGCATGGTGTCATTACTGTTACAACCCCCTGTAGTGTTTTCCATACATTTATTTATTTTTCTATATCCTGCAAGAATCCTACAGGATATGGGAGATGCTTACCAATGGGCATTTATGGTATGTGATGCAGTTCTATAAGAATTTCAAGTCCTGAGACGATGAAAGAAGACCGACTTGAACTAACCTGTCCCTTACACTAAGTGCATTATTAGAGATTTCCCAGTATGACCACAAATATGACTTAACCGGTGACATCGTTTGGCCACAGAATGCAGTACTCGTGATTAAATGTGTGAGCTTTTTCAGCCTTTGATTGACACGTCGTGTAGGCTGGTCAGATCCAGCGATTGGTTCACAGCCTCTTTTTAGATTTCTTTGACACAAAAATTCTGTACAACACTGATTTGCATCAAGTTTATTATTGTGGATAAGCTGTTTGTATGGCAGCATTTTCACTGGGAATGTTTTAAAGGCTTGATGCACACGGGACCTGCATGTTCACTGGAGAAATAACTATCGAAGGTAAATCACCACTTCGGTACCGGGGATACAGAAAATTGGAAACAGTGTTTCTCTTTATATTTATAACAGCAGCTGAAACACTTTTATTCACTTGTACGGTTTTGTTTCATTTGGTTGCAACATGATATTTTCCGCTGTTATTTTTTTCCAGTTTGCAGCAGTTTCCTCACGATCTCCGTGTAGACATTTCCCCAAAAGGAATGATGGAAAACCCTTTTTTTTTTTTTTAATCATCTGTGCTCACAAAGCATGCTGTTATAATCCATAAAATGCATTGTTGTCTCTTCAGGGATTTTATCTGTGAATGACTGAAAGATGAAGTTTGTGCTTGCTTTGTAATGCTCAATTCCCACCATTAAATACTATGTTATGATCTTTTCATGATTCCTTTTAGTGTTCATGCACCAGTGTCTTTGCTGAGTCAGGCAAACAGTGCAACCAGGGGTGCAAATTCTGGGGAATGAAAGGGTGTCCAGATCCCACTTTTCTGCTGTCCTCTTCATTAT